>MU260449.1:12500-52500 GCA_020310875.1 Ceratopteris richardii
ATATACATATATGTAAAAAAAAGAATATTATTAAAGTAAAATTACCGTTCATTCACAACCTACCATTAACTCTCTCTACTCATCTCAAATTTCTTCATTATTTGCATTGGCTCGTTGCAAAAGAGTATATAGCCAATTTGTGAAAGAAGATATATTTGTAGTCTCATTATTATCGAGATTAAATCTATACCTTTTTTTTCTCCATCTTTAAACTCGGAGATTTTGAAGTTCATGTTCGTACTTGCTAATGAATGCTTCAATGCATTCACTATTATATGCTACAAAAGTAGAAATATCATTTTTTTCCTAAAATGTAAATAAAAATGGAACTCCCTTAATACCTCGTCTGTTATTTTTGAAGAAGACTTGTTGGTCCATGCACGTGGAGCTTCTTCATGAACTCTTTCAAGGTACTCACTAACATGATACATGCACGCCTCAAGCATCCAACCCTTTGCCATGGATCCTTCTAGTTTCACTCTTTGTTACACATAACCTTTTAATATTCCCATAAATTACTCAACCCGAAACATGCATCAAGTGTTGACAATGTTGCGGATGTGTGGTATCCTTCTTTCGCTCTGATACCACTTCTTGTCAACGCGACGAAGGCTGAACCTTATTGAGCCTGCGGAAATCGCCACGCCCAAGAAGAACTAAGCTAGAGTGATTTAGAACACCTCTGTAATCAATCAATAGCTTAGCAAAGTTTCTGACGCTCAACGTATAAGACTGCACCAAAACTTCACCAGATTGTCACTGGACTGACACCGTAATCGTACCGGAATGAACTTCAATTCTGTTTATAATAACTTCAAGTGAATGTTCATGAAGTAAGGGAGCGATGCGTGAACTTCCTTAACTTACTGAACTCTTTCTGAAGTTTAAGGAAAAACTCCACTAGTTCATAAAACCTCTTTCCGGTCAGGCTTTGTACTGTGTGTAGATATCTTTTCCACCGGAAACCTTAATCAACTAAAAGTAGAGATGTCTAGCTACAAAATGAGCTATCTCTCATACAGAACTTCACATTACTCTGCGAGATCTACTTCGTTCTTCTACCAGAAATTACTCGTTTACTGTAACTGACCGAAAATACGTTTACTGTGAAAACTTTAACTGTTAACTATCTTTAACCGTAGTATGACAATACTTCAGTTTATTCACATACGAACAGTGCACGCGAATTTCCACATGAACATGTGTTTTCTATTAGAGAAGATGTGTACAAACAGGCTTGGCCTCTTCTTGCTCAAGCTACAGAAACTCTCCTACAGTGAGTAGTTCCTTCCTACCATCTCTCTCAGATGAATACCTGACATTTCAGGTTTCTGTTATTCATCTTTACATACGCAATCTCCGGCGTCTTCTTCTACATACGCGATCTCTGGCGTCTTCTTCTAACCATAGCTAAAGCTCTCTGTCTCTCCCTCTCTCTCTCCTCATTTTTTTCTTCTATTTGTGCTCTTATTTATACTGCGCGCTCTTCTCACGCACGTTCTTGTTCGCACTTCCCCTTCTATTATTCCTATGCACAGTATAGGAATAATAGAAGGGGAAGTTTGATTTGGCGTAACGAACTCTGATCCTGGAAGATTCTGTACTGTACATAACGGTCGTGGATTTGTCCCTCCACTAAGGCTTTTGGTTTTCTTTGATTCTGCTTCTCTTTTTCTTTCTTTGTCTGTACGTCAAATTCATGAGTGTTTCTTCAACAGCTCCCCCTCAATCACTAATTTGACATCTTCGGGTCTTTCATATATCTTTCTTTCTTTTATACCTGCCATCTCTTTGAATCTGTTTGTCTTCTTTCTATCCAAGCTCTTTGTCAAAATGTGTGCAATCTGATCTTTTGTCGGAGTGTATACTATTTCTATATCTTTCTCCATTACCTTTTCCCTCAGGAAATGATACTGAATCTCTATGTGCTTTGTTCTTGCATGAAATACTGGGTTTGCTGCAAGATACAATGAGCTCATATTATCTCCATGTATGATAGGTACACCTTGATCAATACCCATGCTTTTGAACAAGGTCGGTATCCATATTATTTCTTTAGCTGCTTCTACGAGTCCTTTGTATTCGGCTTCTGTTGACGATAATGCTACTGTGTGTTGCTTCTTTGAAGACCAGCTTACCAGCTTATCTCCTAGGTATATCATATACCCGTGCATTGATCTTCTGTCATCTTGACTTCCAGCCCAGTCTGAGTCACTGTATGCTTTCAGCTTTATATCTGACGTAAAAGGATGATATAATCCTTCTTTTATAGTTCTTTTGACATATCTAAGAACTCTTTGTCCTGCAACCCAATGTTGATCTGTCGGACAATGCGTGAATTGTGAGAGGACTCCCATTGCATAACTAAGATCTGGTCTCGTTAGCGTAGCATAAATTAAACTTCCTACTAATGACTGATATCTCTTCATATCTTTAAACTCTGCACCACTGTATCTGCTGAGTTTATGATTTACTTCAAGCGGTGTTGAAGCTTCTCTGCAATTCTCCATATTAAACTTCTTCAGTAAGTTTAGGAGATACCTTTCTTGTGAAACATATACACCATGGTCTGTGTATGTGATTTCCATTCCTAGAAAGTATGACAACTTTCCTAGATCACTGATCTTGAATTCTCTTTCGAGTAGTTTCTTTACTTCTGTAATCCCTTCATCTGAGGTTCCTGTGATTATCAAGTCGTCTACATAAATACAAATGTAGATCATACCTTCTTCTGTTCTCTTTATGAGTAGACTTGCATCTGCCTTTGAGCTTTGGTATCCAAGTTCATTCAGATATTTCACAAGTCTGTAATTCCAGGCTCTTGGAGCTTGCTTCAGTCCATAAAGTGCTTTTCTTAATCTGCAGACAAAGTTTGGGTATCTGGAACTTTCAAACCCTTCAGGTTGTTCCATGTACACTTCATCAGAAATGTACCCATTCAGAAATGCGTTCTTTATATCTAGCTGACTTAGCTTCCATCCTTTCGATGCCGCTACAGCGATTACTGTCCTTATGGTTGACATTCTTGCAACTGGACTAAACGTCTCATCATAATCTATGCCATGCATCTGGGCATAGCCTTTGACTACCAGCCTCGCTTTGTATCTGGCTATCCTTTCATCTGCAAATTTCTTTACTTTGAAAACCCATTTATTTCTGATTACTTTCTTACCATTTGGTTTCGAAACAAGTTCCCATGTCTTGTTCTCCTCCAGTGCGCTGATTTCTTCTTTCATTGCTTCTTCCCATTGCTTCTTGCCTTTAGCTTCAACATAGCTCTGTGGTTCTTCATCATTTTTGACCATATATGCATAATCTTTCTGAGTTATGTATGAGGTATCATATGAATACCTTTCTGGTTGTCTTCTAGTCCTGCTTGACCTTCTTGGTTCTTCATAAGTGTCTGAATACACTTCTTCATCTTCATTTCTCATACCTGATCTGATCCAGGACATACTTGCCTGTATATGATCTTCATCTCTGCCCACCTGCACAATTGATTTTCCTTTCTCTTTCCTTTTTACCTCTTCTTCAATTTCTTCATTCGTATGACTTTGATATGCATACCAGCTTTTCTATTCATCAAAAGTAACATCTCTAGAAACAATAAATTGTTTCATTAGAGGACTCCATAACCTATAACCCATATGTTTTTCATCGTATCCGATGAACACATATTTCTCTGCTTTCGGTTCAAGCTTATGTCGCAGTTGTGATGGTACATAAGCATACGCTACTGATCCAAACACTCTGCAATGATCAAGTGTTGGCTTCTTTCCCCACCAAGCTTCATAAGGGGTCATTCCTTCTAATGCTGTGCATGGTAATCTGTTTACCAAGTATGTAGCTGTGTTTACAGCTTCAACCCAAAGATAGTTTGGACAATCTTTTTCGTTTAGCATGGCTCGTGCAAATTCAACTAGAACTCGGTTCCTTCTTTCTGCTACTCCATTTTGTTGAGGTGTATATCTGCAGGTTATTTCTCTCTTAATTCCTGCGTTCCAAAGATAGTCATTGAATTCTCGGGAGAAGTACTCTCCCCCTCCATCAGACCTCAATCTTTTAAGTTTTCGTCCGGTAAGTCTTTCAGCATATGCATGAAAATGCCTGAAAGCTCCAAGCACTTCTGATTTCTCTTTCAAAACATAAAGAGTTATCCACCTTGTTGCATCATCAATGAAAAAGACATAGTACCTCGATCCGCTGATTGATCCTTCTTTCGTTGGCCCCCATACATCTGTATGAATGAGTTCGAGTACTCCATCATGTTTGAATCCTTTCTTCTGGAAAGGTAACCTGTGGGCTTTTCCCATCTGACATGCTTCACACTTATGAATCATATGTTGATTCTGTATGTTCGGTAATCCCAGTACTAACTGGTTCGCTATCATGGCTTTAATTCCTTTTTCATTGAAATGACCTAATCTCTTATGCCATAGATCAAGTTCTGTAATTACCTTCTCACCATGTGTGAGCAACGCTTGGCCAATGTTCCCTTGTACTCTTAAGGTAAAGAGTCTCCCTTCTTTCTTTCCAGAAACGATCTGATTATATCCATTCTCGGGATCTTCTACAAATACTCCTCTGTTTGTAAATCTGACCTGAAAACCTTTCTCAACTATCTGTCCTACGCTGATCAAATTTTTCGGTATTGTTGGAACATACAAAACATTGGTTAGCAAATCTGCTCCACTCTTGCATTTCACTTTTCCAATTGAATGTACGCTATGTCTCGTATTGTCACTTGTTTGAATAGTGTGACTAGAACTACCTTTTACTAGTTCTGACATCAGTTCTATATTTCTTGACAAATGATTTGAGCATCCAGAATCAATGTAAAATACCTTTAGGTCTTCATTTTCTGATGTGCTGATAGAGTTCATCATCAACGATGTATGACTTTCATTCTGCGTGTCATTTGCGTAGTTTTTGTAGGTGGTGTTGTAGGATTGATTCTGTCCCCAACTTCTCGCTCCACCTCTACCATAACCGCCTCTTTGGCCTTGTCTGCCTCTTTGATATCTTCCACTCCTAGTTCTGCTATTATTGTTCTGATTCTGATTTGATCCTTGTTGATTGTGCCAACAGTCATGAGCCAGATGATTACTGAGTCCACAGATCCAGCAAGCCTTCTTGTTGTTGCTCTGGCTGCCTCTTCCTCTTCCAAAACCTCTTGCTCTTCCTCTGCTAGTGCCTTTACCTCTTGCGTAATAGGCCTGAGAGATTGACTCTTCGTCATCTTTTGGTTTACCTTTGTCTTTCTTTTTGTTCTTCATGTACATCGCTGAACTTTGTCCTTTATCTGCATCTCCTTTCAGGTCTTGCTCATATGTGAGCATCAAACCAAGCAACTGATTTAAATCTGGCACAAAATGATTTAAAGAAAGTTCAGTTGAGAGTACAAAAGGTTTCCACCTTTCATCTCCTCTCAAACCTGTTAGTAGTTGCGCTATCAATCTGTGATCTTCGACATCTTCATTTATGGATCCAAGACTATCTGCTAGATCCTTCATCTTAGTAACATAGTCACTAATATTTTGACTCGACTTCTTTTTGAACGTTGTGAATTCGGACCATAAGCTAGCCTTCCTAGCTTTCGTAGTATTTTGGAAATGATCTTCCAACGCACTCCATATGTCCTCCACTTTCTCCAGACCTCTAATGTGCGGTAGTAGATGGTCTGTTACGGTATTATAGATGTAGGCTCTTGCCGTTGCATCTTTCTTCTGCCACAGCTTCAAGGCTTCTAATTCTTCTTTTTCCGGTTGACTATCATCTTCAAAAGTCGGGTTCTTTTCTTCTCCGGTCACATACATCATTAAGTCCTTACTCATAATTAAGGCTTCCATGCGCATTACCCATGCAGGATAATTATCTCTGTCCAGTTTGTCAATAGTAACGTGGTCTGCCATAATGTTTCCAGTGAGTATGATGTTAAGGGTTTTACCTTTCACAAATCTTTACTCTTGAGGATGACTTCAGAATACTTCTTGATACTGTTTGCTGTTGATCTCTTCAGCGTTCTCCTTTCCTTATGAAAGTTTTCGACTTCTCTTGTATCTTCACTTCCGGTTGTTCTTTGCGAACCTTTCTGCTTTTCAGAATCTTTCGGCTCTTGGGTTTATCCTTGGCTCTGATGCCAATTGAGGGTGGATATTCTGGCTCTGATTAGATATGCCTGGCTCTGATACCACTCTTGCGGATGTGTGGTATCCTTCTTTCGCTCTGATACCACTTCTTGTCAACGCGACGAAGGCTGAACCTTATTGAGCCTGTGGAAATCGCCACGCCCAAGAAGAACTAAGCTAGAGTGATTTAGAACACCTCTGTAATCAATCAATAGCTTAGCAAAGTTTCTGACGCTCAACGTATAAGACTGCACCGAAACTTCACAAGACTATCACTGGACTGACACCGTAATGGTACCGGAATTGTACCGGAATGAACTTCAATTCTGTTTATAATAACTTCAAGTGAATGTTCATGAAGTAAGGGAGCGATGCGTGAACTTCCTTAACTTACTGAACTCTTTCTGAAGTTTAAGGAAAAACTCCACTAGTTCAGAAAACCTCTTTCCGGTCAGGCTTTGTACTGTGTGTAGATATCTTTTCCACTGGAAACCTTAATTAACTGAAAGTAGAGATGTCTAGCTACAGAATGAGCTATCTCTCATACAGAACTTCGCATTACTCTGCGAGATCTACTTCGTTCTTCTATCGAAAATTACTCGTTTACTGTAACTGACCGAAAATACGTTTACTGTGAAAAATTTAACTCTTAACTATCTTTAACCGTAGTATGACAATACTTCGGTTTCTTCACATACGAACAGTGCACGCGAATTTCCACATGAACATGTGTTTTCTATTAGAGAAGATGTGTACAAACAGGCTTGGCCTCTTCTTGCTCAAGCTACATAAACTCTCCTACAGTGAGTAGTTCCTTCCTACCATCTCTCTCACATGAATACCTGACATTTCAGGTTTCTGTTATTCATCTTTACATACGCGATCTCTGGCGTCTTCTTCTACATACGCGATCTCTAGCGTCTTCTTCTAACCATAACTAAAGCTCTCTGTCTCTCCCTCTCTCTCTCCTCATTTTTTTCTTCTACTTGTGCTCTTATTTATATTGCGCGCTCTTCTCACGCACGTTCTTGTTCGCTCTTCCCCTTCTATTATTCCTATGCACATTCTCTCTATGTACAGTTTGATTTGGCGTAACGAACTTTGATCCTAGAAGATTCTGTACTGTACATAACGGTCGTGGATTTGTCCCTCCACTAAGGCTTTTGATTTTCTTTGATTCTCCTTCTCTTTTTCTTTCTTTGTCTGTACGTCAAATTCGTGAGTGTTTCTTCAACAGACAACACCTGCAATCTCTATTTCATCCACAAGATGGACTAATAAATGAACCGAAATATCAAAAAATGAAGTAGGAAGTTTTTTCTCCATCAAACATAGTAGCTCCTTGCATTCACATTTCTTTTTGAGTTTTTCTCAATATCTTTTGATGTTATCCACCTATACACATCATTAAAAAAATTATAAGGAAATTAATTAAAAAATAAAAGATATCAAATATTCATATATATTAAATATAAAAGTATCATAATTACCTTATAAGCAATCCAAGATGATAGATCACATCTCGTACTCCTTTCATTGTACATCCATCAATAACCAAAGGTAAAATGTGCTTCAAAAAGTTATGCCAATCATGGGTCTTTAACCCAGATAAGCTCTTATCATCCATCGTACACATGTTCTGGAAAGATGTTCCTTATCTTGTAGGCATCTCTTTTGTTGTAAGTACCCAAGGAGCAGGTGCATAAGTCTTTTCCTGTTGATGATCGCCATATCTTTGGTTTTGAGTTTCCTTCAAACCATTCCTTGATGCTATGGTGTCTTTTAATCCAAGAAGATGCTTCCATAATGAATAACCAATATTCTTGAATATATGCATAGGATCAAGAAGATGACAAGCCTTTAACTCTTTTCAATACTCCAAAGAATACCATATCGATATATTCTTTGTGAGTGCCAATTTTCCTTTACCTCTCTTCACATTCTCATTATCTTCATCACCACTGAATATTTGTGATTATGGATCTATCAGAGACCTATCTATCCATTTTCCATACCAATCCATAGGCCTCATTGGTTTTGGACACTAACCTGTTTCAAGCTTTCCATTAAAATGTACGCTTCTCTTTTACATCTTACTGGATGATCATCATGCAAGAATCGCCGATGTCAAAGATAAATATTTTTGTTGAGATTCTTACTATAAATTGATCTCAACCAATCACCACAATATGGGCATGCTTTATAACCCTTAGTATATATTCCTACATGATGAAAATGATAAAAATATATTTAGATTAACTCATATATACTCATATGTATATTAAATAAAAAATTACATCAATACTTGAACAAACACCAGATCCTGGAAAATAATGAATAGTCCAAGCCACAATACCACGAACCATAATAGATATTTCATTGATGTTTTTGGATACATCAATGACATTAATGCCTCTCCATCACTCTTGGAGATCGTCAATGAGAGGAGCAAGATATATAGTCATATCTTTAACTTGTCTTTTTCTTGGGAATAAAAGTGATAGCATTAAATGTTCCTTTTTAATGCTAAGATATGGTGGAAGATTGTAGTCTATGACTATCACTGGCCATGTTGACCATTTACTTTAGATTCTGTGGTTTTTGTGCAAAATCAGGCTATGTAGAACCAATATGTTGAAAAGCTGCACTATTTATTGGAATTCTTATTATTCCATTAATACGTTTATGATCATGTCCCCATGTCAAAAGCTTTGATAATTCAGGGCTTTGAAACATATGTCTAATCCATGGAGCCAATGGAAAATGTCTCAATACCTTTTTTGGGATTTTACCTTCTTCATCCTTATATCGAGGAGTTTGACATTTTGGAAATGTCAAAGAGTCTTCATATTCACCTCTATATAAAATAAAATCATTAGGACATGCATGTATACATTGATAATCTATACCAAGGTTGTTGATTATCTTCTTCATTTCATCATGTGAGGTAGGAAGAATATTCTCACTTGGTAAAAACTTTTCGGATAATAACTTGTAAGTTCATGAAAAAAGTCATATTAATAAAAATAAATAAATAAATATACATATGTACATGTATATATATGCATATGTGTATGTATATGTGTATGCTTATGTGTATGCATATGTGGATGTGTATATGCATGTGCATGCATATACCTATTCGTATGTGTATGTGCATGTATGTGTGTATATGTTATGTATGTGTGTATATGTTATGTATATGTGTATATGTATGCATGTATGCATATGTGTATGTGTATGAATATATGTATGTGTATGCATATATGTATGTATGTGTATGTATTTATGTATGTATGTATGTATGTATGTATGTGTATGTATGTGTATGTATGTGTGTGTATGTATGTATGTATGTATGTGTATGTATGTGTAAGTGTGTATATTTGATTTTGTTTCTAATTTTCTTTTTGTTTATTGTGATATGTAGACTTTCATATAGATATTTAGACCAATGAATCGTTTGGTTGTCTCTCATTTTATAGTCAATCAATTACCTACCTTGCTAACTAGGACTTACATATTTGTTTACAAATATAAAGTATCAGTTAGGTATGGATGTATTAGGTAGTTTGGAAAATAGGAGGAGCAAATTTATTTGGAAGATTCTGAAAGATGGATGAATATTCTTAAAGGATGGGTGGATAGAAAGCGTCCATTCAATGCAAGTTGTTGTTCTTACCTTAGCTAAGGTAAGAACAAGAACTTGCATTGAATGGGCGGTTTCTTTCTACCCATCCTTTAAAATTATTTTTCCATCCTTCAAAAACTTCCAGATAAATTCTCTCCTCCCATTTTTCAAATGACTTAATATCTCCATAGCTAACTGATACTTAATATTTGTATGCAAAGTTCATAAAAGAGTCAGTAGCATAGGTATTAGGTTGACTAGAATAGGAGAAGCAGATATGTCACGAAGATTCTAAAGGTAGGGAAGATAATTCCAAAGGCTAGATGAATAGAATATCTTCATTCGATATAGGTATGTATAATTTGACCTTACTTTCATAACATTTGTATGTATGTATATGTGTGTGTATGTTTATATGTATGTATGCATTCATGTATATGTGTATGCATGTGTGTGTGTGTGTGTATATATATATATATATATATATATATATATATATATATATATATATATATATATATATATATATATATATATATATATATATATATATATATATATATATATTATAGATAGATAGAAAATTAAAAATTATACCTTAATAGTGACGAAACAACTACATTACTCCATCCAAAATGATTTTAAAGATGGAGAATAAGTACTCTTTCACTTAGTCATGTCAAACGACTTCCTTCATTATATCGCGGCATTTCCCTCTCTCTCTCTCTCTCTCTCTCTCTCTCTCTCCCCCGCAACCCCCTCCAACCTCACCGTCCCCTCCTCTTTTCCTCCACCACCCCCATGGCCCCACCATCACCACGACCCCCTCCAACCCAAACATCCCCTCCTCTTTTCCCCCACCACCCCCGCGGCCCCCACCATCACCACGACCCCCTTCAACTCCACCGGCCCTCCTCTTTTCCCCCACAAACCCCACAAACCCCACACCCCTCCACAACCCCCCACAAACCCCACACCCCTCCACAACCCCCCACAAGCCCCCACAAACCCCACAAACCCCACAAACCCCACAAACCCCACAAACCCCACAATCCCCACACCCCTCCACAACCCCCCACAAACCCCACACCCCTCCACAACCCCCCACAAACCCCAAAAACCCCACAAACACCACAAACCCCACAAACCCCACACCCCTCCACGACCCCCCCACAAACCCCACAAACCCCACAAACCCCACAAACACCACAAAACCCACACCCCTCCACAACCCCCCACAAACGCCATAAACCCCACACCCCTCCACAACCCCCCACAAACCCCACAAACCCCACAAACACCACAAACCCCACACCCCTCCTCGACCCCCCACAAACCCCACAAACCCCACAAACCCCACAAACACCACAAACCCCACAAACCCCACAAACCCCACACCCCTCCATGATCCCCCACAAACCCCACAAACCCCACACCCCTCCACAACCCCACACAAACCCCACAAACCCCACAAACACCACAAACCCCACAAACCCCACAAACCCCACAAACCCCACACCCCTCCACGACCCCCCACAAACCCCACAAACCCCACAAACACCACAAATCCCACAAACCCTGTTGGTGCAAACAAGCCTTAACACTTGGCCTTGTCTTGTACCATGAAGAGCATTGGATACCAATCTTGAAGGTGTTACAAAAGTTCTTGGATTAACTCACTTGAAGGAAGACCATAGGAACACATGCCTATGCTTTATTATCTTTTATCCAATGTAAAAGTCAATGTGACTTAACTCACCTCTTGTAATCTCACCCACCTTCAAAAGTCGTGGAATTTGAAAGGTATGAATGGAGAGAATATCTCCATGTGATTAGTTGAGAGATTTGAGGGAGCTTACATTTTGAATTTGAAATTCAAACTCTCTTAAAACTCATATAAAAGACAATGTAAAAGTCGCGGGGATAGAGCTCACTTCCCGAGGCTAATCCAAGCAGATCATAGAGTGTGTGAGAGCTACTACTTAGCCTACACCTCTGAGTACCATTGGGCATCACACTACATGCCAATGGGAATGTACATTTGATAGATTCAATACATATACTCATAGTCATTATCTCTGTTTTCTCTGTGTGATCACCTTCAAGTCTGTCAACCTCAAAGGAGCATTTCTCTGGATCTACTGAACCAAATCGAGTGTTCTATAGCTCATTGGAACCAGCTCAAAGCATTCTACAACACTACAAAATTTCAAGTCATTCCATTCAGCCATTTGGGAGAAATTGCAGTCGAGGCAGTCACTGGTATTTCTCTGTGTTGTTCCTAAAAAGTCGGGGGTGTCTCTGATTTTGCTAAAGGTCATGCTTAGTGTATAGTTTGTTAATTGGAGTGATTTAACTTGCTAATGGTAGCTTGTTAAGTTAATTTAATACTCCCAGAAGGAATTAAACCAATTGCAAGTGTGCTGGACACACTGAGCTTAGGACTGAGCAGGTATCAATACAGGAATAGAAAGTTTTTGGAGTTGTGAAGGTTCAAAATCATCTGTTTTGATTTGGTCATTACTCAATCATTTTGTAAAGCACATATATAGTTTCTTGGTGTCATTTGGAAGCTCAAGAAGTCTCCTAATCATATCTGAAGAGAAAAGAGGGCAGGTGTGAAGCAGGTCTAGCAGCACCAACTTGATCTTCTGATTGTACCCAGCCATTACATCCAACAGTGGTATCAGAGCAAACAAGGTAATCATGGGTGATGGTTTCCCTTCCTTCATTGACAAATTGGATAGAAATAACTACCAGGCATGGTCATTGAGAATGAAGACCTATCTACAAGGGAGAAGCTTGTATGGATACATATCAAGAGATGAGGAGTTGCCCTCATTCAAAACCAGAGGTCTACCTACAAAGGATGAGCATGAGAGACTTAATCAATGGTGTGCTAAAGATGCTTTGGCAAGGTCATATCTTCTAAACTCTATCTCTGATTTCCTTCTACCTCATGTTAGGAACTGTAAGACTTCCCAAGAGACTTGGGAAACCTTGTCAACATACTTTTCATCAAGCACAAGGGCCAGAAAGAATCAGCTATGGATTGAGTTTACAACTCTTAGGAAGCAATCAAAACAATGTGTCTCAGATTTTGTCACCAAAGTCAAAGACATTGCAGATCAACTTGCAAGTGTTGGAGAAGAAATTGAAGAAGAGCAAATAGTCAGACAAGTGATCAATGGACTAAAGGCAGATGACAAATGGGAGAGTTTTACCACTGCAATGGACTTGTACATGGACATCCAAGCACCTGATTTAACAACTCTGATTGGACAACTATTCACACATGAAGCTAAGATCACAAAGAATGGAGAGCAATCAAAAGGTAACAATCCCTCTGCCCTATATACAGATAAGAAGTCTAAAGATAAGGGTAAAAGTAAGAAGGTTGATGAAGAAGGCTCTACCTCCCAAGCAAACTATGCAGGGAGAGGTAGATCATCTAGAGGTAGGGGCAGAGGAGGTAAGTCAGGTAGGGGGAGACCCTATAATCAATCTCCATGCAATATTTGTGGCTTGTCTAACCATACTACAGATGAATGCTACAAGAACTACAAAAATCAAAGAGGAAGAGGTCACCAAAGAGGAGGATACTCTCAAGGCAGAGGCAGGTTCAATCAATCTCAAGGCTACCATGGCTACAACAATAATTACAACAATAACTACAACAATAGCTACAATCACAATGGCAATTATCAAGGAGGATACAGGAACAGAAAGGATTACAACAATTATGTAGAGGATCAAGATGATTCCTTGTTGATTATGAACATGACATCCAAATCAAGTATCAATGATGATCATTTGTTCTATATTGATTCAGGTTGCTCTAACCATGTAGCTGGGAATGTTGCCTTACTCTCTGACTTGGAAGAACCCAAAGGCAAGCACCAAGTACAGACAGGTGATGACACTAAACATTCAGTGGTTAAAGTAGGTAATGTCAAAACAAGTGATGGTAATCAGAATTTGCTAAGCAGAGTATTGTATGTCCCAACAATCACCAAGAATCTGATGAGTGTAGGTCAGATTGTTGAAAAAGGTCTACAGGTCAGGTTCACTCAACATGGTGCATATGTGGAGGATCCAAGACATGGATTCAGAAGGATAGCCAAGGGAGAGAAATCAGGTAGACTATTTACCTTTGAACTTGAGGATACTAAGAATATTGCCTTGTACAATTATAAGGACCAAACCCTATCAGAATTGGAGATGTGGCACAAAAGATTAGGTCACATTGGAGAGAGGACAATAAAGCAAATGAGCAGAGATCAATGTGTGCTTGGGATACCTAATGTATCCAAGCAACACATGATATACAAGTGTGGGGCTTGTCAATTTGGTAAGTCACACAGATTGCCATATACCAAAAAAGGTTTTATGCATGAAGACTACTTGGAATTGGTGCATACAGATGTTTGGGGACCAAGCAAGGAGCCATCCATATCTGGATCTAGGTACTATGTATCTTTTATTGATGACTATAGCAGATGGACTGTTTTGTACTTCATGAAACATAAAGATGAAGTATTTAATTGTTTCAAAAGGTATCTTGCATTAGTTGAGAATCAAACAGGTAGACATTTGAAGAGGCTAAGGTCTGATGGTGGTGGAGAATACTTCTCCAATGACTTTGAAGAATTCTTACAGGAAAGAGGCATCAAGAGGGAGATTACCACAAGATACTCACCTGAACAAAATGGGGTAGCTGAAAGGAGGAATAGACTCATTGTGGAGACAGCTAGGTCTATGCTTAATGAGAAAAAACTACCAAATTATCTTTGGGCAGAAAGTGTATCTACTGCCACATACTTAATCAACAGGTTGCCATCAAAGACACTTGATGGGATGACACCCTATGAGGCTTGGCATGGTAAGAGACCATCTCTGGATCATTGCAAGATCTTTGGGTGTGTTGCATATGTGCATATTCCCTCACAGGTAAGAGGAAAGCTAGATCCTAAGGCTGAAAAGTGTATCTTTATTGGTTATGATTTGAATCAGAAAGGATACAGGTTCTATAACCCCTCAAACAAAGGCTTCAAGGTAAGCAGAGATGTCATCTTTGATGAAAATGATTCATGGTATGAAAATGAGTGCAGGAAAGTTAACCTACCTTATGATATGGAAGAAGACTTTCCAAAGCTTATCAGGCAAGAACCAACTCAGAATGAGGACACAAGCTCAGATGATGAAGACACCATCAATATTGAAGAATTCAAAGCTTGGAAATCCAAAGGGAAGATGAAGATGAAGCAACTTGAAGACAATCCAGAATCCTCAACTCAAGCTATGAGGAGATCTCAAAGAGAAAAGAAGAAACCAATTAGGTATGGGTATGATACTTCACTTGTAACCAAGCACTCTGTATATCTTGCAAAGGATATCTTAAGTGAAGAACCAGGTACATTTGAGGAAGCTATTACTAAACCAGAATGGAAGGAAGCAATGGATGAAGAAATGGAGGCTCTCAAGGAGAGTGATACTTGGGACTTGGTACCCAAGAAGGACTCCATGAAAGTTATAGGATCCAGATGGATCTACAAACTCAAGAGAAACTCAGATGGTACTATAAACAGGTACAAAGCTAGGTTGGTAGCCAAGGGTTTTGCACAAACCCAAGGCATTGATTATGAGGAGACATTTTCTCCTGTGGCCAAGATGCCAACTATCAGAATTATGGTGAGTGTAGCTGCATCCAAGAATTGGAACATGTACCAATTGGATGTAAAGAATGCATTCTTGAATGGATGGATATCTGAAGAGGTCTACATGTCACAACCACCTGGCTATGAAGATCCCAATAAGGTAAATCATGTTTGTAAATTGAAGAAGGCTCTGTATGGATTGAAGCAGGCACCTAGAGCATGGAACTATAGGTTGACAACCTATCTCTTGGATCAAGGATTTGTGATGAGTAAAGCAGATACTTCATTGTTTATAAAGAAGAACAATTCAGAGGTAATATACTTGTGTGTCTATGTTGATGACATCATTGTTACAGGAAATGATGTTCAAGGAATTAGACACATCAAAGGTCAAATGATGAAGGAATTCAAGATCAATGATCTTGGATTATTGAAGTACTTCCTAGGACTTGAATTGGTCTACACAAATTCAGGTATCTTTATTACTCAGAAGAAGTACATTCAGGACATGGTCAAGAAGTTTAATTTGCAGGAAGCTAAAGTCTCAAACATTCCTATGGAGGTCAACCACAAACTCAGTGCACATGAAGGAGAAGAACTCAAGGATATTACAGGCTACCAAAGTTTGGTAGGTAGTCTTAATTATGCTACCTTAACCAGAATTGATATATCATATGGTGTTAGTGTACTTGGCCAATTTATGCATAAGCCAAGAGTACCACATTTGGAGGCAGCCAAGAAGATAGTAAAGTACCTAAAGGCAACACAAAATCATGGTTTATATTATCCATATTCATCAGATATTGATATCAAAGTATACTCAGATGCAGATTGGGCAGGTTGCAAGGATGACATGAGGAGTACATCTGGTTACATATGTTTTGCAGGTGATAAACCAATTTCTTGGTCATCCAAGAAACAACCCACAGTGGCTCTATCATCTACTGAGGCAGAATACAGAGGGCTAGCCAATGCCACTCAAGAAGCCATATGGTTGAAGCTACTATACTCAGAATTGGGCCTATACACAAGGGCACCAATCATATTTGGTGATAACACAAGTTCACTTCACCTAGCTGCTAACCCTGTTTATCATGCTAGAACAAAACACATAGAGGTGCATTACCACTATGTGAGGGAGAAATTACTTAGCAAGGAAATCCAATTATCATATGTGTCTACTAATATTCAATGTGCAGATTTGCTTACAAAAGCTTTGGATGGGAGCAAACTATGCAGGTTTAAATCCATGATTGGATTACAGGATATCATTGAAGATTAAAGATGAAGACTCAAGCAAGTGTTTGGCTTGAGGGGGAGCTGTTGGTGCAAACAAGCCTTAACACTTGGCCTTGTCTTGTACCATGAAGAGCATTGGATACCAATCTGAAGGTGTTACAAAAGTTCTTGGATTAACTCACTTGAAGGAAGACCATAGGAACACATGCCTATGCTTTATTATCTTTTATCCAATGTAAAAGTCAATGTGACTTAACTCACCTCTTGTAATCTCACCCACCTTCAAAAGTCGTGGAATTTGAAAGGTATGAATGGAGAGAATATCTCCATGTGATTAGTTGAGAGATTTGAGGGAGCTTACATTTTGAATTTGAAATTCAAACTCTCTTAAAACTCATATAAAAGACAATGTAAAAGTCGCGGGGATAGAGCTCACTTCCCGAGGCTAATCCAAGCAGATCATAGAGTGTGTGAGAGCTACTACTTAGCCTACACCTCTGAGTACCATTGGGCATCACACTACATGCCAATGGGAATGTACATTTGATAGATTCAATACATATACTCATAGTCATTATCTCTGTTTTCTCTGTGTGATCACCTTCAAGTCTGTCAACCTCAAAGGAGCATTTCTCTAGATCTACTGAACCAAATCGAGTGTTCTATAGCTCATTGGAACCAGCTCAAAGCATTCTACAACACTACAAAATTTCAAATCATTCCATTCAGCCATTTGGGAGAAATTGCAGTCGAGGCAGTCACTGGTATTTCTCTGTGTTGTTCCTAAAAAGTCGGGGGTGTCTCTGATTTTGCTAAAGGTCATGCTCAGTGTATAGTTTGTTAATTGGAGTGATTTAACTTGCTAATGGTAGCTTGTTAAGTTAATTTAATACTCCCAGAAGGAATTAAACCAATTGCAAGTGTGCTGGACACACTGAGCTTAGGACTGAGCAGGTATCAATATAGGAATAGAAAGTTTTTGGAGTTGTGAAGGTTCAAAATCATCTGTTTTGATTTGGTCATTACTCAATCATTTTGTAAAGCACATATATAGTTTCTTGGTGTCATTTGGAAGCTCAAGAAGTCTCCTAATCATATCTGAAGAGAAAAGAGGGCAGGTGTGAAGCAGGTCTAGCAGCACCAACTTGATCTTCTGATTGTACCCAGCCATTACATCCAACAAACCCCACACCCCTCCACGACCCCCCACAAACCCCACAAACCCCACAAACACCACAAACCCCACAAACCCCACACCCCTGCACGACCCCCCACAAACCCCACACCCCTCCAAAACCCCCCACAAACCCCACAAACCCCACAAACACCACAAACCCCACACCCCTCCACGACCCCCCACAAACCCCACAAACCCCACAAACACCACAAACCCCACAAACCCCACAAACCCCATACCCCTCCACGACCCTCCACAAACCCCACACCCCTCCACAACCCCCCACAAACCCCACAAACCCCACAAACACCACAAACCCCACAAACCCTACACCCCTGCACGACCCCCCACAAACCCCACACCCCTCCACAACCCCCCACAAACCCCACACCCCTTCACAGCCCCCACAAACCCCACAAACACCACAAACCCCACAAAGCCCACACTCCTCCATGACCCCCCACAAACCCCACAAACCCCACACCCCTCCACGACCCCCCACAAACCCCACAAACCCCACACCCCTCCACAACCCCCCACAAACCCCACAAACACCACAAACCCCACAAACCCCACACCCCTCCACGACCCCCCACAAACCCCATAGACCCCACACCCCTCCACAACCCCCCACAAACCCCACAAACACCACAAACACCACAAACCCCACAAACCCCACACCCCTCTACGAACCCCCACAAACCCCACAAACCCCACACCCCTCCACAACCCCCCACAAACCCCACAAACCCCACAAACCCTACAAACCTCACAAACACCACAAACCCCACAAACCCCATAAACCCCACACCCCTCCATGACCCCCCACAAACCCCACAAACCCCACAAACCCCATAAACCCCACACCCCTCCACGACCCCCCACAAACCCCACAAACACCACACCCCTCCACAACCCCCCACAAACCCCACAAACCCCACACCCCTCCATGACCCCCCACAAACCCCACAAACCCCACAAACCCCCACAAACCCCACAAACCCCACACCCCTCCACGAACCCCCACAAACCGCACAAACCCCACAAACCCCACACCCCTCGACAACCCCCCACAAACCCCACAAACTGCACAAACCCCACACCCCTCCACAACCCCCCACAAACCCCACAAACACCACAAACCCCACAAACCCCACACCCCTCCACGACCCCCCACAAACCCCACAAACCCCAAAAACCCCACACCCCTCCACGATCTGCCACAAACCCCACAAACCCCACAAACCCCACACCCCTCCATAACCCCCCACAAACCCCACAAACAGCACAAACCCCACACCCCTCCACGACCCCCCAGAAACCCCACAAACCCCACACCCCTCCATGACCCCCCACAAACCCCACAAACCCCACAAACCCCACAAACCTCACACCCCTCCACAACCCCCCACAAACCCCACAAACCCCACAAATCCCACAATTTCCCACGACCTCCCACAAAGTTCTCATGCAGTTTTTGATGGATATTTGGAGGATCATTTCTCAACCAAACACTACAGTGCTATATATCGTTGGAAAGCTCTCGAAGATTACTTTTCAATGGTGCAATAATAAGTTTTCAAATTTTGCATCAGTTCTGACCACCCCTCAAAAACCGCCACAACTCCCCACAACTCACCCCCTATTCCCACCCACAACCTCCCACACCCCCCGTAATCTCCCTCAACTCCCAACAACTCACCTCCCACACCACCCACTCAATATGTAAGGATCAAAACCTACTACAAAAATTAGGTGAAGGATGTGCTTCTCAGGGTCATTCAAATATCATGAGCAGCACAAAATGAGGATCTCAACTTGCACGCAAAAGTGACAGTAAAAGTGTAAGTGGTAAAAGTGAAAGTGGAGAAATGACTGTTGCCGCCAACCATTCATGATGACTGCCTATTTTTGAGGATCCAATTCAACACTGGTGGCATATTTGATTTACCGCTCCAATTCGGGCAATCAACCGGCGCATGATCAGTGGATGTGAGGAATCGGCAAGGGCCTCTTGGCCTATTGGAGCCTATAAAAGCAAGGGACTTGTGTTCATTTGGGATACACACATATGCATACGTACGTACAGGGGTCCTCTCTTGGCACTCTGTGGCTACAAGCCTACTGTAGGAAGTCACTGTGTGATGAGGATACAGAGCGTGGGCTTCCCAGTGAGGGCTAATAGTACTATAGTGTGAAGAGAGTGACTTGGTTTTGTCATTCAGTGTGAGTCATTGGTATTTCGTGCTCTTTCCCTTAGAGCAAGTCTTCATACTTTGTGTTGATCAGTGCTAGTCTGCATCTAGTTGTGTTCATTGTATGGATTGGATGAAACTCTTGTATTGATGTTGTTTAGTTCTGGAGTGACATGTTAGCCTAGAGCATCAACTTTTGAGCATCTCTTTTGCCTAGATTGTAATCATCTGTTCGAACTAAGGAGTGGTTGGTCTTCCATTATTGTCAATTGTCATTAATATTATCCCTGAGTATTCACAAGTCTGTGCAATTATTGATATCTGCCTGCTCAGAAAAGTGTTAAAGGGTATATTTCCCTAAGGAGAACCTCCCTTGAGTAGGTGAAGTACTGGAGTGCTTGCTGCATGCTCCTGTTAAAAGTAGATACCCCAGTACCTCCTCTACAGTTTGGCACGCATGGTGGGACCCTTGCATTTCTATGAGAGGCCCTGAGGATAGTAAATAGTCCTCTTTTTTAGTATTTTTGCCCTATTGCATTTGCAAGTAGGTACATGACCTATACACGAGCAGATAAGGAGCCTCTTCGTATACAAAGGAGCCTTAACAAGTCAGCTATATCTTCAACTAGTGAACCTACCTCCCCTCTACCCTCTTTGAATTTATCTATTGATTTCGGTGCAACACCACTATCAAAGGAGAAGCATAGGAGAACATTAGACTTCTCCTCAGATACGTCAAAAGAAACACCAATGAAAATGGAGGATCTCTCTCATTTACTCTCCAGACTCAATATTAAGTTCCCTACCTTCAAGGGACAAGCTTATGAGGATGTTGATGATCATGTGAGGAGGTTCATCTCCTTATGCCATGGACGAGGTCTGCAGAATAGAGAGGATGCAATGCTGGTACTCTTCCCATCCACATTGGAAGGCCTTGCTGACAAATGGTACAGTCAATATGCAGATGGCCATTTTGCTACATGGGAGGCTCTGAAGACGGCATTCTCACAGACATTTCGACCTAGTGACTCCTCAGAAAGAGCTCTAGACTAGCTTGAGAATCTAAGGCTAAGATTAGGTGAATCCTTTCATGAACTTCACACTAGAACAAAAGCACTTGTTGCACGTCTGCCACATGCTCCAGGTGACTTCTTGGTTAAACAAATGGATAGAAAAAGCTTTGCCCAGGTCATCTCAGCAGAAGCTATGTGAGTCTCTTAGATTGGATGCAACCCTCAATGATTTTGTTGCAGCAGCATCTTGCATTGAATAAGCTAAGCAACATTTTGAAGGGGATACACAACCGAATTATGCTGCAGAACTAAACCCTATTAGGCAACTAAGGAAGGAACTGGAGGCATTGAGAATGCAACAAAATCAACAAGAAGAGAAGGTTTTGCCACTACTACGTCACACTGATGATGAAGTAGTTTAGAAGATTTGCGGACCACTTAGGATATAAGAAGGCAGATTTGGTGCACAATATGTAACAACAATGGGCATTCCAATGCTAATTGTCCTAACAAGGTAAGTTGTCAATTTTATGGAAAGGATGGCCATGAAGCTAGAGACTGTTACTACCTCAAGGGTACATAGCAACGAGGTAACTCTCAAGCTTTGGATTCATATTATGCGATTACTTCAAATGCACCTAATAGAGAGGAGAACATACCAACGAAGCCCAGATATAATAGGCCCTTGATGTGCTACCGTTGTGGTGAGTATGGCCATATGCAAAACAGGTGTTCCCTTCCAGAAGATGCACCTCCTTGTCAGCATTGTCCCGAGACTAAGGATCACTACACCAAAGATTGCCCGAGAAACCGTCCTGCTCCAATCCACATGATTGAAGTCTCTCCACAAGAAGAAGGTATAACCACTCAGTCTTATGCTGTTTCATCATCTTCAATGCCCATGATGACTAGAGCCAGACAAGCGGCACCAACCCATAGAGAGGAACGAGAGGGACTCCAGGATAAAGAAGAGGAAAATAAGGTGGGGTGGAAGGGCCTAGCGGAAATTGAAGGAGCTTATGAAAGGATGGCTACTTCTCTAAGGGACCAACCAACAAGTCTGCAAGAAGACACTCATGAGGTAAACATTGAACAGATCTTGAAAGGTATTCATCACAAGGTTAGTCTGTACGAACTTATAAGGATGGATTCAAAAATAAGAAGTGACTTATTGAAGATTATACACTCTGCTCACTTAATCCAATCACCCAGTATAGATGGTTTCATGGTCGATTTTCCCCTTGCACCCTTGGTAGACTACCAAAGCTCAAGATTATCTGTTTGTATAAAGGATGAAGCTCTCACAGGTGTGATCATAGATGGAGGCTCTGGTATCAATTTGATGCCAGATTTCACAATGAAGAAACTGAATTTGAACCCCACCAAGATGGCACCATTCACAGTTACACTAGCACATCAACATTAGGTTGCACCTCTTGGCATTATTGAAAAGGTACTGATGATAGTACAGGGTTGCCACTTTGTTCTAGATTTTGTTGTTATTGCACTTCCACAGGAGACTTCTTACCCTTTACTCCTGGGGAGACCTTGGCTGAGACAAGCAAAAGCTTTGCAAGATTGGGGGAAGAACAAACTATGGATTTCAACTAGCACCAATAGCCAACTGCAGCTACATTTGGAAGAAGGATTTGACTCAGGGAAAACTACTGGGTATACTGTGGAAATGCAGGTAATGCCCTCTCTACCCCAAGAAGAAGATATATTATTGAACTGGATGATGGAAAGTGCAGTGTTGCACGGTGGAAATCAATGAAATAGAGGAAGAAGTTGCAGATGAAGGAGTTACAGGAAAAGGCCATGAAGTTCACAAGGAGTTGGAGAATGAGAGTTTGTAGGAGAATACAAACTTTGAAGAATATAGAAGTACCCGGGATGGAAAGTTATGAGCCTGAGTGCAGGGAAGATATTCCTTTTACGGATATACCTCAAGGATGGACCAGAGAACATATTGCAGAATATAAGTTAAAGTCCACTCCTGCATACAGTGGAGATGATTTCTCAAACAAGACTAGTCCTGAAACACTGGTTTAAGAAATAAATCTAGGGGATGAAGAGAACCCTCAAGTAGTCCACTTGGCCTCTTGGCTATGGCATTATCCTCCTTTACTGCAGAAGGTAACTTCTTTACTTTTTGCCTACAAAAAGGTCTTTGCATGGTCCTACAAAGATCTAACAGGGATACCAGAGGAGCTTGGATTACACATAATACCCTTAGTTGAGGGAGCCGCGCCTGCAAGGAGTAGGCCGTATCGACTCAATCCAAAATATGCAGAGGCAGTAAAGTTGGAAGCTACAAAACTAGAAGAAGTAGGTATAATTGTTCCAGTAGAACATTCCAGGTGGCTTTCTTCTATGGTTATTGTACCCAAGAAAAATAGTGGAAAAATAAGAGTTTGCGTTGATTTTCATGCCTTAAATAAAGTGACTGTTCAAGATGGATTTCCTCAGCCCTTTTCAGAGCAAGTACTTGAGGAAGTAGCTGGTACACTTTGTATAGCTTCTTGGATGGTTTTAATGGCTACAATCAGATAGTGATCCATCCTGATGATAGGGACAAAACAGCCTTTGTTACTCCATGGGGTACTTATGTTTATACTCACATGGCTTTTGGTTTGAAGAATGCACTAGCTTCATTTAATAGAACAATGTATCTAATATTGGGCAAATGGTTGACAACCTTTCTACGCATTTTCATGGATGACTTTTCAGTATTTTCAGGCACAAATAGAAGAGCAGCAGTTCAAGATTTCCATGAACATTTGGAAAATTTAAAAGAAATCTTTGAGCAATGTCTTAGAACAAGTTTGAAGTTAAATCTTGCTAAATGTCACTTTTTGGTCACATAGTATCTGCTGAAGGGATAACGATGGATCCTGCGAATGTTACTGCTATCCTTTCCATGCCTATTCCACAAAGCCCAAATGAAGTGCAAAGTTTTCTGGGTCATGCAGGATACCATAGAAGATTTATACGAATGTATTCAGAAATAGCTAAGCCCTTATCAAGGCTTACCAGTAAAAAGGTCCCTTTCTCATGGAGTGCTGGAGCTGAGAAAGCATTTTATGAACTAAAATTGAGGTTATGTACTGCTCCACTTTTAAGTGTTCCTAACTGGTCATTGGAGTTTCATGTGCATACAGATGCCAGCCTTCATGCTGTTGGTGCAGTTCTAGCTCAACCATCATCACACAAGGTTGATAAACCTATCTCCTATGCCAACAGACTACTCACCTAGGCAGAAAGGAACTACAGTACGACCGAAAGGAAAGGCTTGGCTATTGTATTTTCTCTTCAAAAGTTTCAGCATTACCTTCTCGGTGTAAATTTTAAAGTCATATCTGACCATCAGCCCTTGAAGTACTTGATAAACAAGCCTAGAGTAGCTGGAAGGATTTGGAGATGGTTACTCCTCTTTCAAGAATTCAACTTTGATATTCACATAAGCCAGGAAGGGAGCATTACATGGCAGATAAAGTGTCCAGGACTGCAACGAGCGAGAAGGCAACATGTATTAATGATGAATGGGTGGATAGTAATCTCTTCCTAGTAGCAATTCAGACTGATTGGTATGATGGAATTCTCAATTTTCTTACTACTGGAAAACTCCCAGAGCATTTGAAACCCATAGAAAAGAGAAGATTACTCCTTAAAACCAAAGGGTACTCACTTATAAGTGGAAATTTATATAGATATTGTCAGGATGGTATCTTGAGAAAGTGTGTTTATCGAGAAGAGGTAACCCCTTTGCTTGAGGCAACACACAGTGAAGGGCATTTAAAGGGGGAAGAATTGGCTCACAGAATCATCCACAAGGGACTATGGTGGCCTCATATTTACAAGGATGTGATCAAGTTTGCTAGAGAATGCCACATTTGCCAGAGATGTGCTCCTACGCCAACCAGATTGAACTTCCAACCATTAGTCATATCTACAGGATGGCTCCCATTTGAACGATGGGGTCTTGATTTCGTAGGACCAATTAGTCCAATTGGTCAACCTGGGGGTAAGAAGTATATTTTGATGGCCACATGTTATGCAACTAAATGGATAGAGGCTAAAGCTACTGTGGACTGTATGGCATTAACATTAGCTAAGTTATTGTATAAACGTATTTTCTCAAGATTTGGTTGCCCACTGGAAATCACTAGTGATAGGGGAACACATTTTGTAAGTCAGCTGCTCCAATTTATATATGACAGGTACAAGGTCTTCCATAAAAAATCTTGTGCCTACTATCCAAGGGCAAATGGCCAAGCAGAGAGCTCCAATAAGATTTTGATCGGCTTGCTGCACAAATTATCTTTTGATCATCAAAGTTTTTGGCCACAAGCATTGATCGGTGCAATTTGGGCTTTCAGAACTACAAGAAGGGGAACCACTGGTGAGAGTCCATTTCGCTTAGTATATGGAAAATAGGCATTGGCCCCATTTGAATTCATTATCAAAAAGGAAATGGGAACCAAAACCATTGGAATTGAACCTCCCATTGAGAGATTGGTGGCATCAGAAGAATACAAAGAAGGAGCAATGCAAAAACTTCAGGTAACACAAGAAGAGCGCAAGAGACTGCATGACAGGTATCTGAGGTCCAATGAGGTACACGAAGGATCCATGGTTTTAGTGCATCAGGTCCCAGCAATTTCAACCAAACTGGCACCCAAATGGATAGGACCTTACACGGTGGTAAAGGTATTACCTCATGGAGCAGTACATCTGGATGATTTTCAGGGTAAGAAGATACCCCTAGTCAATATCTCCAAGGTGAAGAAGTACCTGAATTAAGGTAAATTGGAAGCATTTCATTCACCATACCTACCGTATTTCATTTAGTGATTGTAATTTATTATTAAAAAAAAAGTGAAAGGAAAAGGAAAAAAAGTAAAAAAAAAGTGAAAAAAAACTGGTCAATATCTCCAGGGTGAAGAATTGCCTAAATTAAGTCAAGGAGGAAGAACTTCCTTCACTATCTTGTTTTCAGCTTCGGGAATTGCACCGGGACGGTGCAAAGACTTGATGTGGGGGTCTATATCGTGGCATTTCCCTCTCTCTCTCTCTCTCTCTCTCTCTCTCTCTCTCTCTCTCTCCCCCCCCCCCCCCCCGTAACCCCCTCCAACCCCACAGTCCCCTCCTCTTTTCCCCCACCACCCCCGTGGCCCCCACCATCACCACGATCCCCTCCAACCCCACCATCCCCTCCTCTTCTCCCCCACCACCCCTGCGGCCCCCACCATCACCACGACCCCCTCCAACCCCATCGTCCCCTCCTCTTTTCCCCCACCACCCCCTGGCCCCCACCATCACCATGACCCCCTCCAACTCCACCGGCCCTTCTCTTTTCCCCCACAAACCCCACAAATCCCACAAACCCCACAAACCCCACACCCCTCCATGACCCCCCACAAACCCCACAAACCCCACACCCCTCCACGAACCCCCACAAACCCCACAAACCCCACAAACCCCACACCCCTCCACAAACCCCCACAAACCCCACACCCCTCCACAACCCCCCACAAACCCCACAAACCCCACAAACACCACAAACCCCACAAACCCCACAAACCCCACAAATCCCACACCCCTCCACGACCCCCCACAAACCCCACAAACCCCACACCCCTCCACGACCCCCCACAAACCCCACACCCCTCCACAACCCCCCACAAACCCCACAAACCCCACAAACACCACAAACCCCACACCCCTCCACGACCCCCCACAAACCCCACAAACCCACACCCCTCCATGACCCCTCACAAACCCCACAAACTCCACAAACCCCACACCCCTCCACAACCCCCCGCAAACCCCACAAACCCCACAAATCTCACAAGTTCCCACGACCTCCCACAAAGTTCTCATGCAGTTTTTGATGGATATTTGGAGGATCATTTCTCAACCAAACACTACAGTGTTATATATCGTTGGAAAGCTCTCGATGAGTAGTTTCCAATGGTGCAATAATAATTTTTGAAACCTTGGATGAATTCTGACCACCCCCCAAACACCCCCACAACTCCCCACAACTCACCCCCTATTCCCACCCACAACCTCCCACACCCCCCGTAATCTCTCTCAACCTCCCACAACTCACCTCCCACACCACCCACACCCACATTCAAATATCACGGGCGGCACAAAATCAGGATCTCAGCTTGCATGCAAAAGTGACAGTAAAAGTGTAAGTGATAAAAGTGAAAGTGGAGAAATGACTGTTGCCGCCAACCATTCATGGCGACTGCCTATTTTTGAGGATCCAATTCAACACTGGTGGCATATATGATTTACCCCTCCAATTTGGGCAATCAACCGGCACATGGTCAGTGGACGTGAGGAATCAGCAAGGCCCTCTTGGCCTATTGGAGCCTATAAAAGCAAGGGACTTGTGTTCATTTGGGATACACACATATACATACGTACGTACAGGGGTCCTCTCTTGGCACTCTGTGGCTACAAGCCTACTGTAGGAAGTCACTCTATGGTGAGGATACAGAGCATGTGCTTCCCAGTGAGGGCTAATAGTACTATAGTGTGAAGAGAGTGACTTGGTTTTGTCATTCAGTGTGAGTCATTGGTATTTCGTGCTCTTTCCCTTAGAGCAAGTCTTCATACTTTGTGTTGATCAGTGCTAGTCTGCATCTAGTTGTGTTCATTGTACGGATTGGATGAAACTCTTGTATTGATGTTGTTTAGTTCTGGAGTGACATGTTAGTCAGAGCATCAACTTTTGAGCATCTCTTTTGCCTAGATTGTAATGATCTGTTCAAACTAAGGAGTGGTTGGTCTTCCATTATTGTCAATTGTCATTAATATTATCCCTGAGTATTCACAAGTCTGTGCAATTATTGATATCTGCCTGCTCACAGAAGTGTTAAAGGGTATATTTCCCTAAGGAGAACCTCCCTTGAGTAGGTGAAGTACTGGAGTGCTTGCTGCATGCTCCTGTTAAAAGTAGATACCCCAGTACCTCCTCTACATTCATATACATGCTTTAGACATTCCTCTCAAAGATATTCCTCATTTTTAGAAATATCAAAGCTCTCACTATCGATTTGATACCAATCCTCAATAAGATCTGCCATGCCATCATCTTCATCATTGTCGCACAAATCTTGTACTTTACCTTCTTTTGAATATAGGTCTTTCGACCTTTCATATTCCACAGAATCACTTTTGCATAGCCTCCTCATAGAAGCTTCTAATAAACGAGGTCTTACTGGCAACTCTGAATGGTGTAGTGGAATATCATCAACATCATACGTTGGAATCTACACACATGAATAAAAATCATTAGTATTCCATAAATGAATGAAAACTTTAAACATAAAATTAAATATGTAAGTTATGTTGAAAAGAGATTGAAATTAGAGTTTTCCAATGCAACACAAGATAGGTGGATAGAAAGTTTTGATTCTCTCTCTAGCTAAAAGGTGCTCTTGGAGGTCTATGCTATCCATAATTCACTAATAATTCATCGACAGCATGTAATGAAGTAATAGCATTGACAAATATGTATCTTGCTACATCTCTAATCATGTATGATGATTCATGACTATTTTCACGCTCTTCAAATGTGCAATTAGTTCTTGAACTATTATGTAACCCACAACTACTATTTATTAAACCTGCTATATTTCCTTGTGTGTAAGGTCTTCCATCAATATATAATCTTTCATTTTTTGCATGTGAGATCCCTCTACTAGTAAGGGATGCTACATTCAAGCATATTCCATTAGTACTTATGCTTTGAACATAATGTGCAAGTCGATGCCAATCTCCCCATCTATATATAAGACCACAAAATTACATAAGAGTGACTTTAGAGTTTTGAGGCACATACAAATCCTCTACAATAAAGAGACCATGACCAGCACTAGTAATAGTGGATGGAGCAATCATATAGGGATTACCCCAAAAGTTAAAAACCTCTCCATCTAAAGGAAGTGGTCCTCTATTACATCCTCAAAGATTTCTTCTATCATATGTTTGTACTAGAGAATGACCATGAGCTGGCAATGGATAATCTCCATCTGTTTTAGTATCTAAACCAAGAGGTAGAGGATTTCTAGAAACCTTTGCTAGTAATTGATGAGAGCAAGTCCATGACGTGTACAAAGTATATTAGCATTATGAGTATGAGACTTATTATCATCATCATCATCATCATCATCAAGAAAATATTCCTGTATATCAACAATAATTTGATTTTGTATATGGTTTTAAAATAAAATAATGACATTAATTTATAGAAAGAATACAGTGCACACTCAAAAGTACCATACTCTGCTTCATGTTCAATACATTCCAACTGTGGTCTTCAATATGTTCCATAACAAACCTTACACCAACATATAATATGCTTTTGATAGTAAAATTCATCATAATTCCTATCGGAGGACACATGTGAAGTCATTGCATGGGTAGGAGGTGGTGGAGCACCTTCTAATTGATCAGAATCTGATTATAACAATAATTAAACATATATAATTTATGTCTCTATCAAATTTAAAAGCTTGATATAGTCCTTGCATGATTAGGAGACGGTGGTGGAGTTCTGTCTAATTTACACATATAAAAACTTACACAACCACACATATTCACATATACACAAATACACATTCTTGTGCGAAAAATGCATGTATTTTGTAATGTATATGTGTGTGTGTGGATATATGTATGTGTGTGTGTATGTATGTATGTATGTTTATGTGTGCATGTATGTATGTATATATATATATTTATATTTATATATATATATATATATATATATATATATATATACTGTATAAATATAAACTAGTAAATATATATACAATATGTATATATATATATATCAGTATATTTATCTACAATATAAATATAAATTAGTAAATATAAATACAATAAATATAAATCTCTCTCTCTCTCTCTCTCTCTATATATATATATATATATACATATATATATATATATAGTAAATATAAATATGTATATAAATTGTTGATGACATGGCAAAGGCTCGAACCTTATCAAGCCTGCGAAATTTGCCGCGCCAGTGAAGGTGGCTAAGCTAGAGTGATATTAGAACACCTCTATAATCAACAATAGCTTAGCAAAGTTTCTGCCACTCAAACATAGAAGACTGTGTTTGGAATTCTGTGAAATTCAACCGGAACTTCACCCGACTATCACCGTAATTATACCGTAATCTTACCGGAATCAACTGCAATTCTGTTCGTAATTACTTCAAGTGTATATAGATGAAGTAAGGAAGTGATGCGTGAACTTCCTTCACTGAATGAACTCTTTCTGAAGTTTAAAGAAAAAACTTCACCAGTTCAGAATGCCTCTTTCCGGTCAGACTTTATACTGTGTGTACATATCCGTTTCACCGAAATCTTTGATGAAGTGATAGTAGAGAAGTCTAGCTACAAGATAAGCTATCTCTCATACAAAACGTTACATTATTCTGCGAAGTCTACTTCGTTGTTCAACCGGAAAACACGTTTACTGAAAAATTGTAACTGACCGAAAAATACGTTTACTGAGAAAACTGTAACTGTTAACTAACTTTATACCGTAACATAAAAATACTCAGATTTCTTCACATACAAAGAATGCGCCAAACTTTCACATGAACATGTGTTTTCTATTAGAGAAGATGTGTACAAAATATAGCTTGACCTCTTCTTGCTCAAAGCTATAGAAACTCTCCTACACTGAGTAGTTTCTTCTTACCATCTCTCTCAGATGAATACCCGACATTTCAGGTTTCTGTTATTCATCTTTACATACGCAATCTCTGGCATCTTCTAGACCTATTCTTGATTTCTATATGCGCTCTATTCATACTACGCGCTCTTTCCACGCACACTCATGCTCTTATGTTTCTCTCTTCCTATCTCATTTATATACAATTTTGATCCGGTGTAACAAACTCTACTTCTGGAAGTTTCTACGTTGTACATTACAATCGTGAATTTGTCCCTTCACTAAGGCTTTGATTTTCTGAGTACTTTAATTCTGCTTCTCTTTTTTCTTTCTTTATCTTTATGTCTATCTGTATGTCAAATTTGTGAGTGATTCTTCAACAACTCCCCCTCAATCACTAATTTGAATCTTCCTATCTTTCATATATTTTCCTTTCTTTTATACCTGCCATTTCTTTGAATCTGCTTGTCTTTGTTCCATCCAAGCTCTTTGTCAAAATATCTGCAATCTGATCTTTTGTTGGAGTGTATACAATTTTTATCTCCTTCTCCATTACCTTTTCTCTCAGGAAATGATACTAAATCTCTATGTGCTTTGTTCTTGCATGAAATACTGGATTTGCTTCAAGATACAACGAGCTCATATTATCTCCATCTATGATAGGTATACCTTGATCAATACCCATGCTTTTGAACAAGGTCTGCATCCATATCACTTCTTTTGCTGCTTCTACAAGTCCTTTATATTCTGCTTCTGTTGACGATAAAGCCACTATGTGTTGTTTCTTTGAACACCAGCTCACTAGCTTATCTCGTAGGTATATCATATACCCAGTGTTGATCTTCTGTCATCTTGACTTCCTGCCCAATCTGAGTCACTGTATGCTTTCAGCTTTATATCTGATGTAAAAGGATAATATAATCCTTCCTTTATAGTTCTTTTGATATATCTAAGAACTCTTTGTCCTGCAACCCAATGTTGATCCTTTGGACAATGCATGAACTGTGAAAGAACTCCCATTGCATAACTAAGATCCGGTCTTGTTAGTGTAGCATAAATTAGACTTCCCACTAACGACTGATACTTTCTCATATCTTTAAACTCTGCTCCATCATATTTATTGAGTTTATGATTTACTTCAAGTGGTGTTGAAGCTTCCCTGCAATTCTCCATATTAAACTTCTTCAGTAAGTTTAAAAGATACCTTTCTTGTGAAACATATACACCATGATCTGTGTATGTGATTTCCATTCCAAGAAAGTATGATAACTTTCCTAGATCACTGATCTTAAACTCCTTTTCAAGCGATCTCTTTACTTCTTTAATTCCTTCATCTGAGGTACCTCTGATTATAATGTCATCTACATAAATACAAATGTAGATCATACCTTCATCTGTTCTCTTAATGAGTAGAATTGCATCTGCCTTTGAACTTTGATATCCAAGGTTATTGAGATATTTCACAAGTCTGTAATTCCAAGCTCTTGGAGCTTGCTTCAGTCCATAGAGAGCTCTTCTTAATCTGCAAACATGGTTTGGATAACTGGAACTTACGAACCCTTCAGGTTGTTCCATGTAAACCTCATCTGATATATATCCATTCAGAAATACATTCTTGATATCCAGCTAACTTAGCTTCTATCCTTTTGATGCTGCTATAGCAATCAGTGTCCTTATGGTTGACATATTTGCCACCAGACTAAACTGATGGGGGAAGTATCTCAACCCCTAAGCAACGATGAAGCGTGAATGACCTCCACATGTATCCTTCTTTGACCTCTGCACACCAAAAATGCTATTACTCAGAGCTTATGCAGAGAACTCCAGTGAGCTTTTGTAGACCTGTAGTAGACACCAAGAGATTTCCAACAAAACAAATTTCACTTCAAATGGATGCTTACACAAGGAGAAACAATGTCTACAACATGAGCTAGTTGAATGCTCACAACTGCCAGTCAAGCAGATACCTCACTTCACTCCAGCAAGCGTTTCTCAGAGATTATACAGAGAATGAGTCTCAAACTTGGGTCAACTTTAGAGGACTCTAATAACTACCCAATGACACCAAAATCATAGAAAATGGATACATAGAGAAGGAGAACCAGCCCTTACAACAGAGAGCAAAATATTTCCAACAAAGCCTACACACCAAGAGAGATATCAATCACACAACTTCACTAAAATGAATGTTGCTCCCAGATTACTCAAAGAATGATCCAGAGACTTTGTGAGCATAAAATAGACTCTAATAGCTATCCAATGAGACAAGAATTACATCAAATGGATACAATATGAGGGAGAACCAATGCTAACAACTTAGGAATAGAGAGTTGCAACACTGCATGCGCACACACATAGATATGCCTACTAAAAGAAAACAAACAAGCAAGCAAGGGGTTAGCTTAAGCAAGGGGCTTGCTTATCACAACTCCAGCACTTAGTGCTCACTTTACATGAGCTAAAACTCCAAGAAGATGGGCCAAAAGAAGTCCGGATACATGCTCCTTTTATAGTGAGAAGTGTGCCCCTAAAATCTAGGAACTACCTTTCCAAATCAGCCTCCTAACTTGGAGGACTTAGTTGAGATGACTTGGGGAGTGGTTGAGTGACTTTTCTTGATGGAATCTCGTGGATTTTGGCTTTGTCCATAAAAGATTCCCCACGAATTTGTAGCTTGAAGCTTGACTTTTAACACTCCCCCTCAAGCTTCAATTCTTCGTCCTCATCCAAGCTCCTTCATGTTGATGCATTGCTTGAATTTTGAAATCTTCATCCCATCCAAAGCCATTGTAAACATGTCGGCAACTTGGTCCTTGGTACCAATATGATGTACTGAAACTTCCTTGGACATCACCTTTTCCCTTATGAAGTGATAGTGCACTTCAATATGCTTGGTTCTAGCATGATAGACAGGATTCGATGCTAGATGAATGCTACTCATGTTGTCACAAAAAAATTGGATATGTGTCAACCTGCAAATTAAGCTCCATAAATAACTTCTTAATCCACATTAGCTCACATGTGACTTGAGCCAAAGCTCTATACTCAGCCTCCGTGGAAGATAATGCCACCGTGGGTTGCTTCTTTGAAATCCATGAGATGATCTTGCAACCTAACATGACTAGGTAACCACTTGTACTTCTTCTATCCTCCTTCAAACCGGCCCAATCGGCATCAGAATAAGCTTTGACCTGCATATCATCATCAAATGAATAGAACAATCCTTCATTTATAGTGGCCTTGAGATATCGTAACATTCTTCTTGCAGCTTGCAAGTGTGTAGTCCTTGGACTATGCATAAATTGTGATAACACTCCAACTCCATATGCTATGCCGGGCCTAGTTATTGTGGCATAATTGAAAGATCCTACAATAGATCGATACAAGGTTACATCCTCTAATGGCTCTCCATCAATGGAGCTTAGCTTTACATTAACTTCCATGGGATTTGAAATAGGCTTGCAATGTAGCATCCCAAACCTCTCAAGTAGGTCTAGAATATACTTCATTTGTATGAGCATAATACCTTCTTCTTTGTATACAACTTCAATGCCAAGAAAATACCTAAGATCTCCAAGATCAGAGATCCTAAACTCCTTTCCAAGCTTTGCCTTGATCTCCTCAATGCCCTTTGTATCATTACCTGTAATGATAAGATCATCTACATACACGCACATGTAGACTACAAGTTCTCCTCTTTGTTTGATGAAGAGAGATGGATCCGCCTTGCATTGATTGTAACCACATTTGATCAAATAGTCCACCAATCTTTGGTTCCAAGCCCTTGGAGCTTGCTTTAGGCCATAAAGTGCCTTCTTCAACCTACAAACATGATGTGGAAACTCTTTATGAACAAAACCTAGTGGTTGCTCCATGTATACCTCTTCTTCCAAGTCTCCATTGAGAAAGGCATTCTTGATATCCAATTGGAAAAGCTTCCATCCTTTGCTAGCAGCCATTGCAATGAGTTTCCTAATGGTGATCATCTTTGCCACGGGGCTGAATGTCTCTTCAAAGTCCACTCCATAGGTTTGTGCAAAACCCTTGGCCACCAATCTTGCTTTGAACCTAGAAATAGATCCATCTGAATTCCTCTTTACTTTATACACCCACTTATTACCTATTACCTTCATGTTATCCTTCTTGGGCACTAGAGTCCATGTTTGATTCTCCTCAAGTGCGTCGATCTCTTCTTGCATTGCCTCTTTCCATTCGGTGTACCTGCTTGCATCTTCATAGCAATCGGGCTCATGATCTTCTACTACTTTGTTCATATATGCATAATGAGTTTCTATGAATGAATCATAAGTAAACCTTTGAGTTGGATACTTAACTCTAGAAGACTTCCTTTCTTCACCTTTTGGAGGAATAAACCTCCTTTGCCTTGGGAACTTGATCTCTTTCTTTGACATAGCTTCTTTCTCCATCATGTGTCCTTCATCATCTTCAACTTCATTACCTTCTTCATCCAACTCCACCAATGTTGCTTTGCCTTTGTTGATTGATTGTGCTTCATAGCTTGATGAAGATCTCCCCCTCCATGGTGAGTTCATGCTTGAACTATCTTCATTGATGGAACACCTTGGGCCGCTTAGCTCTAGGTCGATTTGTTCTTCATCATGTCCATGCTTTTCTTCTTCATAGTCCTGCATACAATCATACTTCTTATACCAAGGGAGTAGCTCATCAAATGCTACATCCCTTGATATCCTCAAGTCCTTTGTGTTTGGGTTGAAGCACCTGTAACCTTTATGATCATTTGAATATCCTAGAAACACACACTTTTCTGCCTTTGGTTGTAGCTTGTGCCTCAATTCACTTGGCACATGTACATAACAAGTACATCCAAATATCTTCAAGTGGGAAAGATCAGGTTTCTTACCATAATAGGCTTGATATGGTGTCAAGCCATGGATCCCTGAGGTAGGAGCCCTATTCATAAGATACACGGCGGTATTTGCTGCATCACTCCAAAACATGTTAGGTACATTCATCTCATTAAGCATTGCTCTAGCGATCTCGGCAATGTATCTATTCTTTCTCTCTGCTAATCCATTTTGTTGGGGTGTGTACCTGCATGTTACTTGCCTCTTGATGCCTTGATCCATTAAAAAATTAGAAAACTCATTTGAGAAATATTCTTCCCCTCCATCGGACCTTAGCTTCTTGATATATGTACCTGTTTCCTTCTCTACCATTGCCTTGAATGCTTTGAAACATGTAAACACATCTGATTTGTTTTTTATGAAATAAACCCAAACCATCCTTGTGCAATCATCTATAAAAGTGACAAAGAACTTGTTACCTCCAATGGATTGCTCTTTGGTTGGCCCCCACACATCTGTATGTATCAACTCCAATGGATGTTGGCTTATGTATCCACTCTTCTTGAATGGAAGTCTCGCTTGATTCCCTAGTTGACAAGATTCACATAAATGCTTCATACCTTGTCCTTGGAAGTTGGGAAGACCTTCAACCAGCCTCTTGAATTGCATTTCCTTCATTCTTTGTATGTTGATGTGACCTATCCTCTTGTGCCACAAGTCCAACTTCGAAATCCTCTTGTTTCCATATGTGAAGTAGACATGTTGAGTGGAATGAGAATTTACCTCCAAAGTGAAGAGTCTCCCTTGCTTCTTTCCTCTTGCTATGACCTTATAACCTTGCTTAGGGTTCTCCACAAAGCATCCACCTTTGTTGAACCTTACTTGATAGCCTCTTTCAACCATTTGCCCAACGGACACCAAGTTCTTTGTGATGGTAGGTACATGCAAGACATCCTTGAGACATCTTCCTTCCTCCTTGTCATCCAAAGCTACATCTCCAACATGGGAGATCTCATGGGCTGTATCATCACCTGTTTCTACATGTCCTTTACCTTTGGGAACATGTAAATTAGTAAACCAAGAAGAATTGCAACTCATATGGTTGCTACATCCACTATCAATATACCAAGTGTTATCTACTTTGCTTGAATTCCCATTCATGTGCATCATCAAGAGATTGTCATTTTCTGAACTTGTAGAAGCATAATTACCTTGGCCTTTGTATGAAGAACCTTGATTATAGCTCCTTTGGTTTCCTCCTTGGTAGCAATCTCTAGCATAGTGGCCAAACTTGCCACATATGTAACATCCTTTGCCATATTCCTGTTTTGTTGATGTCGTCCTCCTCTTCCTCTTGTTCTTCCTCTCCCTCTTTGTGATGAGGTGCCTTGGTCATGTCCTTGATTGCTTGAGTGGCCTTGCCTTCCTCCAAACCTTCCTTTGCCCCTTCCTTGTCCTCGTCTTCCTTTGCCCCTTTGATTACCTGCATAGAAAACTTGTGCATCCTTGCTTTTAGTTGAACTTCCACCTATCTTCATTTCTTCGGTGACCATGAGAGCAACCAATTGCTCAAAATTGGGAAGATTATCCCTTACATATACTGAAGTGGTAAAGGGTTTCCACTTCTCATCATCTCTCAAACCATTGAGAGTATAAGCCACAAGATCGTCATCGTCTACGTGGCTTCCAATGGATCCCAATGCATCTGATAACTCCTTAACCTTAAGTATGTAGTCATTTATGCTACTCCCTGAGCTCTTCCTAAGGTTGTTGAGCTCATTCTTGAGTTGGATCTTCCTTGCTTTGGTGCTTGTTGAATAAAGCCTTTCAAGTGTCTCCCATACCTTCATGCTTGAATCCAAGTCTTGGATATGGCCGATCATGCTATTGCTAATGTGTTGGGAAAGGATAAAGATAACCCTCTTGTCTCTTTCATTCCATTCCCTAAAGGCCCTTCTCTGGTCATTGGTTGGATTCTCATACAACCTAGGTCTTGGTTCACTTCCACTAATCAACCCCCAAAGGCCCTTGCCCATAAGATAGTTGGAGACCCTAAATCTCCATGGTTGATAGTTCCCTTTGTCTAGCTTTTCAATTTGAGTGTTGAAGTCTCCCATATCTAGTCTTTGATACTTGACCTAGCCCTTGGCTAATGCTCCAATGTGTGTAAAATGAAAATGAGGCTCTGAGGTTACCTCAATCCAAAGCTTTCCTTAGATGGACACCTTGTGCTCTTGAAACTTTGAGTAGAATAGCTCCCCCTTGATGTGAGCTACCTCCAAGAAGCTTTTGTTGATGCAAATCTTCAACCACCAACTCCAAAAGGTCTTCTTGCTTGTATGTGATACCTCCAAGATGCCCAAATGCTCTGATACCACTGATGGGGGAAGTATCTCAACCCCTAAGCAACGACGAAGAGTGAATGACCTCCACAAGTATCCTTCTTTGACCTCTGCACACCAAAAATGCTCTTACTCAGAGCTTATGCAGAGAACTCCAGTGAGCTTTTGTAGACCTGTAGTAGACACCAAGAGATTTCCAAGAAAACAAATTTCACTTCAAATGGATGCTTACACAAGGAGAAACAATGTCTACAACATGAGCTAGTTGAATGCTCACAACTGCCAGTCAAGCAGATACCTCACTTCACTCCAGCAAGCTTTTCTCAGAGATTATACACAGAATGAGTCTCAAACTTGGGTCAACTTTAGAGGACTCTAATAACTACCCAATGAAACCAAAATCATAGCAAATGGATACATAGAGAAGGAGAACCAGCCCTTACAACAGAGAGCAAAATATTTCCAACAAAGCCTACACACCAAGAGAGATATCAATCACACAACTTCACTAAAATGAATGTTGCTCCCAGTTTACTCAGAGAATGATCCAGAGACTTTGTGAGCATAAAATAGACTCTAATAGCTATTCAATGAGACAATAATTACATCAAATGGATACAATATGAGGGAGAACCAATGCTAACAACTCAGGGGTAGAGAGTTGCAACACTGCCTGCGTACACACATAGATATGCCTACTAAAAGAAAACAAACAAGCAAGCAAGGGGCTAGCTTAAGCAAGGGGCTTGCTTATCACAACTCCAGCACTTTGTGCTCAGTTTACATGAGCTAAAACTCCAAGAAGATGGGCCAAAAGAAGTCGGGATACATGCTCCTTTTATAGTGAGAAGTGTGCCCCTAAAATCTAGGAACTACCTTTCCAAATCAGCCTCCTAACTTGGAGGACTTAGTTGAGATGACTTGGGGAGTGGTTGAGTGACTTTTCTTGATGGAATCTTGTGGCTTTTGGCTTCCTTTGATTGCTCCACATGTCCATAAAAGATTCCCCACGAATTTGTAGCTTGAAGCTTGACTTTTAACATAAACGTCTCATCATACTCTATGCCATGTGTCTGAGCATAGCCTTTGACCACCAGTGTAGCTTTGTATCTGGCTATCCTTCCATCTGCAAGTTTCTTAACTTTGTAAACTGGGAGCAACATTCATTCCTTGTACTCTTAAAGTAAAGAGTCTACCTTCTTTCTTACCAGAGACAATCTGATTGTATCCATTCTCGGGATCTTCTACAAATACTCCTTCATTTGTAAATCTGACCTAAAACCTTTTTCAACTATCTGTCCCACACTAATCAAGTTTTTTGGTATTGTCGGAACATATAAAACATTGTTTAGCAAATCTGCTCCGCTCTTGCATTTCACTTTTCTAATTGAATGTACACTATGTCTCGTATTGTCACCTATTTGAACAGTATGACTGGAACTACCTTTTTCCAATTCTGACATCAGTTCTATATTTCCTGACAAATGATTAGATCATATGAATCTCTTGCTCTTCCTCTACCAGTGCCTTTACCTCTTGCATAATAAGCCTCAGAACTCGACTCTTCTTCGTCTTTTGACTTACCTTTATCTCCTTTCTTCTTGTTCTTCATGTACATTGCAGAACTTTGTCCTTTATCTCCATCTCCTTTCAGGTCTTGCTCATATGTGAGCATCAAACCAAGCAACTGATTTAAATCTGGTACAAAATGATTTAAAGAAAGTTCAGTTGAGAGTATGAAAGGTTTCCACCTTTCATCTCCTCTCAAACCTGTGAGCACTTGCGCTATCAATCTGTGATCTTCAATATCTTCATTTATGGATCCAAGACTATCTACTAGATCCTTTATCTTAGTAACATAGTCACTAATGCTTTGATTCGACTTCTTTTTGAACGTTGTGAATTCGGACCATAAGCTAGCCTTCCTAGCTTTCGTAGTATTTTGGAAATGATCTTCCAACGCATTCCATATGTCCTCCGCTTTCTCCAGACCTCTAATATGCGGTAGTAGATGATTTGTAACAGTATTATACATGTAAGCTCTTGCCGTTGCATCTTTCTTCTGCCATAGCTTCAAGGCT
>MU260449.1:57500-110000 GCA_020310875.1 Ceratopteris richardii
AGCCTTGAGATTGGATGTTTTACCCTTGTTGACCTCCTTTCTTCTCCTTTTGGTGGAATGAACCTTCTTTGCCTTGGTGCCTTGATTTCTACTTTTGATGTAGCTCCGCCTTCTAACATAGGTTCTTCAAAGTCTTCAACTTTATGTCCATCTTCATCAATCTCTACCAATCTTGCCTTTCCTTTTTTCATAGATTGATGGGCTGAATCCATGCTTGAACTCCTTTGTATGCTTGGACCACTGATTTTCAAGCTATCTTGAAACCTAGCTTCATATCTTCTCTTTGCCTCTTCAATATCTTCATCTTGCAATGGAACTTTTGAAGCATGCCATGGTTTGAGTTCATCAAACACTACATCTCTAGATACCTTTAACTCCTTTGTATTAGGATTGTAGCACGTGTAACCTTTTTGCTCCATAGCATAACCAATGAGCATACAAATTCAGCCCTTGCATCCATCTTACCTCTAAATTCTTGTGGCACATGTGTGTAGCATACACAACCAAAGTTTCTAATGTGTGAAAGGTCTGGTTTCCTTCCACTCCATGCCTCCTCAGGTTTCATGTCATGTACCCCTAATGTGAGACACCCATTCATCAAGTACACAATAGTAAATACAACATATGCTCAATATGTTAAAGGCACATTCATTTCAATTAACATACTCCTAGCAATTTCAGCAATATACCTATTCTTCCTCTCTACCACCCCATTTTGTTGGGGAGTATACCTGCAAGTGATTTGTCTCTTTATCCCTTGGTCCTGTAAGAAATCATAAAAAGCCTGGGAGAAGTATTCTCCCACTCCATTGGACCTTAGGGTTTTGATGTAGCAACCTGTCTCCTTTTCAACTTGTGCCTTGAATCTTTTGAATACATCAAACACATATGATTTTTGCTTTATACAATACAACCATGCTTTTCTTACGAAGTACCTACTACCACAAGAGAGGGCTCTTTGGTTGGCCCCCACACATCTGTGTGCACAAGGTCTAACACACCATGTGCTACATATCCAATCTTCTTGAAGGGCTCCCTAGTAGACTTGCCTAGTTAACAAGCTTCACACATCTCATGCAACATTTGTAATGCAAAATGTGGTAAGCCTCTTACCAATTGCCTCTTCTCCATGTCTTTCAAACTTTGAATGTTGATGTGACCACACCTTTTATGCCACAAATTTAAATCTCTAATCTTCTTGTCACCATCGGTGAGGAACATTGCCTTGTTGCTTTGTCCTTTGCCAATGTCAAGAGTGAACATCCTTCCTTCCTTCTTTCCTTTGGCTATCAGCTCATAGCCATTCCCTGGGTCTTCAATAAAGCATCCTTTGTGGTTGAACTTGACTTGGTATCCCTTTTCAACATCTATTCAATAGAGATTAATTTCTTTGTAATAGTATGAACATGCAATACCTCAGATAGTCCTATAGCTTTATGGTTGCGAAGCTTCACATCTTGCATTTTTTGTATCTCACACTCTATGTTGTCTCCTGTCACCACAAAGCTTCTTTGCTTGGGTTCTTGAAGATTGTTGAAGTAATCCTCTTTACCTGGCATGTGGTTACTACAAACACTATCTATATACCACAACTTATCATGTGGTTGACCTTCACTTTTATGCTTCATAGCTAACAAATGTGTGGAAAGATGGATTTGTACTTGATGAAGATGAAGTGGTGCTGTAAAAACTTTGCACTAAACGAGCCAAATAAACTCTAGGGATATGTAGTGGGCCCTTTTAGCTTGCAAAAGGATGTATTAGACACCCTATGTACCTTGGAATATCACTCTCAAAAAGATGAATCAAAATAGATAAGTTGGAGTAGATTCAAGAACAAAAAACTTTCTATTTTTGAAACAAAGAACATGTCTCTTATGGAAATGGCAAGGTGTATGGTCAAAAGTCAGGCTTTACCACATAGCCTCCGGCTTGCGACTATTATGTTTGTAGCATATGTACTTAATATGTGTACCACCAAAGCACTACAATGGATCAGTCCATATGAGGCTTGGCATGGTTGCAAGCTATATGTTGCTCATCTTCATGTCTTTGGTTGTCTTGCATATGCATTAGTGCTTGGAAAACAAGAGAGAAAGCTAGATGAGTAGTGTAATATATTTTTGTTGGGTATAAATCTAAAAGCAAAGAATATCATCTTTATCATCCATAGACTAAATGCATTTTGGTTAGCCATGATGTTGTTTTTCTCAAAGATGCAATTTAGCCATTATTTTCATGTACCAAGAAGACATGAATTAGCTCCAAAGATGTATATGGCACTTTGCTCCAAAGATGTATATGGCACTTTGCTTTCTTTTTTTAGAGGTAAATAGTCAATTATTGGTCCAAACGAGGTAATTTGTCAACATTTACAATTTTCAAATAATGATGCAGATGATTCCATTTTTGATGCAGATTTACATGATGCACTTGTTGTTGAGAGCTCTAACATAGAGGAGGTGAAGTTGAGAGATAGGAAGTCAGATGCCCCATTGACATATTCTTGCTTGTTCAGGCTCTCATAGTGTTTCCTTTGCATCAAACTACTATGCAATGGTTGTATCTAGTCTTTGTGATGAGAATGAGCCTATCTCTTTTCATGAAGCATAAAATAAAAAAATGTATGGTTTCTATGCAATCAAAAAATGATGCTATTATGAAGAATGAAACTTAGTCTTTGTATGATTTCTTCCAACAAAAAGGCCATTGGTGCTAAATGGGTATACAAGCCAAACTGTAGGCTTTATGGAGTTATTGATAGGTATACGACGAGACTTGTTGCCAAAGGTTATGCTCCAGATAGAGGCATTGATTTTGATGAGGTCTTTACTCCCACATTTCAAATGACCGCTATTTGTAGCTTTTTTCTAGTTGCATCTCATCATGGTTGGAATGTACATTAGTTGGATATTAAAATTTCACTTCTAAATGGTGACTTACATGAAGAGATGCATGTATTTTGGCCTTGTGGTTTTGTGAAGAAATATTATGAAAGCAAAGTGTGCAAGTTGAAAAATTCATTATATGGTTTGAAGCAAGCACCACATGCTTGGTATGAAAATATACATGCCTACTTGATTGCATATGGTTTTTAGAATAGTCCAACTGAGAGCACCTTATATGTTAAGCATGTAGATGATGTACTTTTGACAATTGTTGTATATGTTGATGACATTCTACTTATTGATCCTAATGAGAAGCATATTGATGAATTTAAGGCTGATTTGCATGCCTCTTTTGAGATATCAGATTTGGGGCATTCACATGATTATTTGGGCATTCAATTTATGAAATTTGATGGAGGAATAGCTTTGTGTCAAAAAAATTACATTGAGACATTATTGCAGTGTTTTGGACTTGAAGATTGCAAAACTATTTTGATATTCCCATGGAAATACGTTTATGGTTGAGTCTTCATGGTACTCGAGATGCATTTGATGCTGTTCTCTATCAGCAAGCTATTGGATGCTTGATTTACTTCTATATAACACAAAATGATATTTAGTTTTTTGTCTCTTAGATAAGCAACTTTAAACATTGCACATGTTTTGACCATTGGAAAGCAATTAAGCGCATCTTTCATTACTTGACTGGTACCTGACTACTTGGATTATCTTCTCCTAAGGGGAGGGGATCATTATCATTCAATTTACAAGCTTTTCCTGACTCAGGCTAGGATAGTTGCTATGACACTCATGTGTCTATCAATGGTTTTTTCTTCATGATTGGTAGCTCATGCATATCTTGGTTGCACAATAATTAACTTATTATGGCCACTTCTAGTTGTGGGGTTGAGTATAGGGAAGCTTTCACAGTGACTATTGAATGTGTGTGTGGCTCAGATGCATTTTGGTTGATTTGGATGTTGGTTAGTCTTTTTCCACCATCATCTTCATTGATAGTCAGAGCACATTGGCAGTTGCAAGGAACCTTGTGTTCCATGCTCGTAGGAAGAACATTGAGGTGCACTATCATTATGTCAAGGAGAGGTTCTTTTCAAGAGAGAGTAGTTTGGCTAGTGTGCCCACAGAAGATAATGTTGCAAAATATTTTAGAAAGGCTTTGCCTAGGGAGAAGTTTGAAGCCTTTTGCAAAGCTTTGAGTTTACTTCCTTTTGTGGATATATTTCTTTACACATGTCTTGGCACTTCCTTATACATGAGCTAGCTCCTTGTTTTCAGCCTCACTCCTAAGGGGCATTTTTTGACATATTTTGGTAGTGATGTGTTTGAACACACATTAGGATTGCAGGGTACTTTTTTCCCTCTTTAAGAAGGCTTTTTTTTCCCTGACTTGTATCTATGTCTATAAGCCTAATGGGTCTCTTATTTTTGTACATTCACTTGGTAATACATGTTGGAGTTAGACATCTATGGAAGCACACGAAAATCATGATGAAGAAGAAGAAGCTTGGAGCACAACACACAATACTGAATGTATTACCACTAGAGTGTAAAAAGATAAGTAGCCCGTTAGGGCAATAGGCATATATATATAAGCCAGGGGGAAAAAACCTCCTAAAGAGGGAAAAATGTGCCCTGGTGGTCCTAGAGTGTTCACACACATCACTACCTAAATATCAACAAATCCCCCCTCGGAGTGATGCAGTGAACAAGGATCTGGCACTCATGTATAAGGAAGTGCCAAGCTATGTGGAATCAATCCACAAAAGGAAGTAAGCCCAAAGCTTTGCGAAAAGATTCAAACTTCTCCCTAGGCAAAGCCTTTGTGAAAAGGTCTACAATGTTCTCCTATGTGGGAACATATGCCAAGATGATATCCCCAGCAGAGAACCTCTCCATGACATAATGATAATGCACCTCAATGTGATTAGTGCGAGCATGGAACACGGGGTTCCTCGCAACTGCCAATGCACTTTGACTGTCAGTGAAGTGGTGGTGGTAGAAGATTGACCAACACCCAAATCAGCCATAAGGTGTCTGAGCCACACACACTCAACAGTCGCTGTGAAAGCTGTCCTATACTTAGCCTCACAACTGGAATACATGAGCAACCAAGCATGAAGCAAAATCCACTAGGGGACATACGAGTGTCATAGCAACCAACCCAATCACTATCAAAAAAAGCATGCAAATCTGACGGTAGTGACCCCCCCTTGGGATAATAGCCGGGTACCACTCAAGTAGCAAAAGATGCACTTAACCGCCTGCCAATGCTTGACACTTGGGCAATGCATAAACATGCTCATCTGTGAGACAACAAACTGACTATCTTGCGGAGTAATGCATAAGTAAATCAAGCATCCAACAACATCAAATGCATCTCAAGCATCATGAATACTCAATCATAAACCTGTCTCCATAGGAGTGGCAATAGGCTTACAGCCTTAAGGGAAAAATGCTGCAATAATGTGTCAATATATTTCATTTGACACAAAGCAATTCCATCATCAACTTGCATAAACTAAATGCCCAAATAGTGATGCAAATGCCACAATTAGACATTTCAAATGAGGCATGCAAATCAACCTTAAAATCAGCAATATGCTCCTCAATAGGACCAGTGAGCAGCATGTCATCAACATAGTCAACAATAATTAGAAGCACATCATTAGCACACTTAACATATAAGGTGCTTTGAGTTGGACTGTTCTCAAAACCATGTGCAATCAGATAGGCATGTATCTTTTCATGCCAAGCACATGGTGCTTGCTTTAAGCCATATGATGCCTTCTTTAACATGCACACCTGGTTTTCATGCCCTTTCTCGATAAAGCCACGGGGAAAAAGAACATACACTTCTTCATGTAAGTCACCATTTAGAAATGCAATTTTAATGTCCAACTGATGTACATTCCAACCATGATGGGCTGCAAGTGCACAGATGCTACGAACAATAGTCATACGGCATGTAGGTGCAAAGATCTCATAAAAATCAATGCCTCTTTCCTACACATAACCCTTTGCAACAAGCCTAGCCTTATACGTGTCAACTATTCCATCATGCTTACACTTTAGCTTGTAAAGCCACTTAGTGCCAATGGCCTTCTTTCCAGGAGGCAAGTCACATAAAAACCAGGTACCATTCTTGATTATAGCATCATATTCAGAGTGCATAGCAATCATCCAATTTTTAGAATTTTGTGCTTCAAATTTCATATTCTAAAAATGTGTGCTCTTTGATATTCTTTGGAAGTAGGATATTAGGCCCCTTAGCTATGAAAGCCATCTTCTTGCTTGTTTGGGTGATTTGCATAATGTTTGTGTAGCCATAGCCAGCACATATATTTCTATGTGACTGTTCTAGATTGCTCTGAGCATTGAGCACAGTTCATTGGTGATATCTCACCCATTTCTTATAATCTTGGGTTTTTTAGAAAGATAATCAAGTCTTATAAAGTTTTCTAAAAGCTCGTGTGATCTTTTTGCATATTCTAAGAGAACTAGATTGAGAAATGATAAGGTTTCTATCTGTGTATGTCAAGACCTTTACTTGTCTGCATTAGAGACATTGATTCCCCCACTAGGACTAACCATTTTAAGTGACATAAATTGCATTTAGAAGATTTGAAAGTCTAGTTTATGTATCCAAAAGCTATGGGTTATAGTCTTCATAGCCTCAGAGATTGGATTGTTTTAGTAAATAGAGGTTTATATGTGATGTAGATCACTCATAATATGCAAGGAAGGGTGATGATGGCATCATGATTGTGGGTATTTATGTTGATGAATTGATTATAGGAGGTGACAATGAAGCAAGCATTAAAGAGGTAAAGCAAGTCCTTATGCAAGAATTTGACATGAAAGATCTTGGTTTTTGGACATTGAGTATATACATATAGAAATAGGTATATGGATGTTGCAAAGGCAATATGCCTTGAGTATGCTACAAAAGTATGGTATGGCTGATTGTAAAATGATTTCTATGCCATTAGATAAGAATCTAAAGTTGGATACTACATCAGGTGAATCATTGGAAAATGATATTATGTACACGAAAATGGGAAGTTTGATGTATGTCACAATTACAGGGCCTGATTTAAGCTACATGGTTGGACTTGAAAGTCAATTTATGCAGGTTCCCAAAAAACTACATTTAAATGCTCTGACGTGTGCTTTATGTTATGTGAGTGCTACTTTGGATTATTCATTGTTTAATGAAGCTTATGTAGATTTGCAAGTTCATGGATGCACCAATGCAGATTGGGTTGGCAGTATTCCAAATACAAGATCTACTACTTGATTTCTATTTCCACTTAAAAGTGCAGCCATTACATGGAAGAGGAAGAAGCAACCTGCTATTTCTTTGTTGAGTATAGAGGTGTTGTAAAGGTAGCATGTGAAGCATCATGATTAGAGATGGAAATTTAGGTGTGGAAGTTCAAAAGCCGATCATCATCTATTGTAATAATCTTAGCAACATCTAGTTGACACCGAAGCTTAATTTTCGTGCTAGAACAAAGCATGTCAAGGTAAATTATCACTTCATTAGAGAGAAGGTATTAGCAGGTGATATTGATCTTGTCTATGCGGGGCAGATGAGAAAGTTGCTGATATTTTCACTAAAGCACTTGGAGGAGAGAAGCTGAAGAAGTTTCTAAAGATACTTGGATTAGAGGACATGATGTTGAGCTTGAGGAGGAGCGTTGAGATATCAAGCTCAACATGTGATGATCAAGGATGACACATATCTTTTTTTGTATGTCTCTAACATGTTTAGCAGTCACTCTGATATATGTCAAGGATACTTTAGCGAGCTTTACTAGATTCAACTACCAAGAGTGATGGCACACTTGTTTCTTGCCACCTCACTCATTTTGGGACATTAGGAGTTTCCTTATGTATTGTTCTTTATATATTGCACTAGATGTATTGTTGTATTAGGTCATTCTTAGACATTCCTTTTATGTATCAGAAGAAGAACAATATCATTCTTCCTTGCCTCAATCTATGTGTGTGCTTCTCTTTGATTGTAAGAATGTGTGAGTGAGATCTCTTCCTTATCTCCTTCCGCATGACACATGGTACATTGATAGTGGATGAAGAAACCACATGAGTTGCAAGAAGGAGTTTTTCTCAAAGATTCAAGTTTCATCAACCAAAAGACATGTGTGAATAGGTGCTCAAACTCCTCATCCTAGTACACATATAGATGATTTTATGTTTGAAGGTAATCATAAAGCCAAGTACTTGAAAGATGTTCTTCATGTTCCCACAATCACAAAGAAAGTTTTTGTGGGACAAGTGGTTGATAGAGGATTGTAGCTCAAGTTCAATAAGAAAGGATGCTTTGTAGAAATCCCTAAAGAGGGGTACATATTTAAATTCAAAGGCATGAAGGAACTATGGCTATTCACGTTTGATGTGAAGCCTAACTTCAACCACACAACGTATCTCACATTTGGAAACAAGAAGGTAGAAAAGCCTAACCCCAACTCATATTTGGAAACAAGAAGGTAGAAAATTTTGACCGATGGCACAAAAGCTATGGACACATAAATACTCCGAGATGGAAGGATATGGATAAGAAGAGGTTAGTATTAGGGTAACATAATCTCTATAATCAGAATCTTAAGAATTTGTGTGAAGCTTATCAATTGGGAAAGGAAACAAGATTATCATTCAAGAAGAGAAATTATGTGAGCTATCATCTACTTGACCTCACCCATAAAGATGTTTGGGGACCAACAAAGAAGAATTCAATTGGAAGTAATAGGTATTTCGTAACTTTCATTGATGATTGTACAAGGATGAATTAGCTCTACTATATGAAGCATAAATTATATGATTTCTATTATTTCAAGAAGTTCAAAGCTACAATTGAAAGAGAATGTGATACGTACATTAAGTGTATAAGGTGTGATGAAGGGGGAGAATACTTCTTGTGAAGAGATGGATAGGTATGTGCTTGAAGATGAAGAGGTGTTGCAAAATCCTTGATCTACACCAACCAAATGAACTCCAGGAGTATATGGTGGGCCCTTTTAGCTTGCCAATGGATGTATTAGAAACCCTATGTACCTTGGAAGATCACTCTCAAAAAGATAGATCAAAACAGATAAGTTGGAGTTAGCTCAGAGGTGAAAACTTGCTATTCTTTTTTCATACACCTGTCCAGTGTTTTACATAATTCTCTGATCACAGCAGCAATTAGCTCAATTCCTCTTGGGGAAGTCTAGGCAACGTAAAGAGCTAACTTTCAAGAGTAATCTCATAAAAAATAATGAACCACACACTGAGAATGAGTTTTAACAAGTGATGACATCATCCCGATTTTCACGGGCTGCTATAGAAATAGATCAGTGAGCAAAAAAATCAACATAACTCAAAATGTAGGAATGCAATGATTATGAAAATTTGTATGGGTATACTAGACAGTAAGCTGAATCCAACAAGCTTTAAATCACTGAATTTGGATAAGTAACCACTGAGCAATGGCTCTGACAAGATGAGTGAAAAAGTCGGGTACCTGACAGAGAGGTGAAGATGAACAGACCCTGTTGACTTCAAATAAACATAACTGAAGATTGCAACATTCAAATGACATGAAAATCTATGAGCATATAGTAGACTTATAGAGCTAACGTTACCAAGTTAAATCACTAAAAATGATGCACCAAGCTCAGAGAAAACATCTCTGCAAGCTGACTGAGAAAACTGAGAGTAATGGCAGTGAGTAGTACACTTCACAAGAACATGGAAAGATGAACTCAAATAATCATGAAAATGAAAGTATATTGCTTGTACAATACAATGACTTACTGATACATATGTGTGCCTTGTAATCACACCTTGATATGGCATAAAGCTCAGCTCTTGGAGGTCTTCACATAGGTCTCTCTAACCACGACTAAAACTGCCATCTATTTATAGTTGAGTTTGGGAGGCTAACTTCCGTCAATCACTCTCCAATCAATCAATGATTGATTTGATTCTCTACCTACCACAAATCACGAATTCGTGGCTCCTCTTTCCATTCTTGATCAAGTGGACTCAACCACTTAAGATTCTCTTACTTTTACATTAAGTAAACTCTTCAAAAGTTATAAGAGGTAGTTCACAAGTGAACTTTACATAGTCTTCTTTTTAAAGCTTCTTCTAAGACTTTGTGAGACTCAAGCCAATACTTAGGCTTGTCATAGACTTGCTCCAACACTTCTCCCATGAGCTCTCAGATTTTGTTTTGGAGACTAATGATATCTAAAGACAAATAAGATGCAGGTACATACCACAAAAAAATGGTGTGGGAAAGACAAAGAATAGGTATATTGCAGAATGTGCCAAGGTGCTCTTAGGATCCTATGAAACATTTGTGAACACTCTGTATACTAGAGGTCAGAAACTTACTTGGGAAGAAGTAATACATCTTTTGCTTCTCCATGACTCTAGGAAAAAGACACAAGCTACCCAAGAAACAACTATGAAGGGGAAAGCTACTTTCCACAAGACTAAATGTAAAAATGGCACTTAAGAATCTAAGGACAAGGGAAAGAAGAAGTTTACTTGCAAATTTTGTGGCAAGCTTGGAAATATAGAAAAATATTTGTTCAAGAAGAAGAACAAGGACAAGTCCAAGTCTACTCCAAAGACCGAGCATCACTCTCAGTACACAAGTGAAGATCTCTTTGTTACAATTGAACACAAGGCACATACTTCTAGCAAAGAATAGATTTCTGATAGTGGGGCTTCATCACACATGTGCAATGACAAAGAAGATTTTCTTGAGTTTCAAGGGCACAAAGGCCAAGTTTATCTTCAAAATAACAAGTGCATTGAGATCCAAGGAAAAGGAAAAGTTCAAGCTACAAACTGAGAAGATGACAACAAGTCACTTAAAGATGTTCTTTATATACCAAGCATTTTCAAGAAGCTTCTCTAAGTGAAGGTCATTCCTAAGTGCAACATAATAGTGCAATTTGATAATGAAAAAGTTCAAGTCATTGATTGAGAATCCAAGGAAGTGATAGCTCAAGGATTTGAAGAGAAAGTTTTCTAAAAGCTTTCAAGTTTCATGGCCAAGGATTCAAGCTTTAGCTTATGGCATTTCAAATTTGAACACACCTCTAACCTAGCTAAGATCTCTTCAAGTCATCTTGTCAACGGTTTACCAAGGATCGCATAAGTGGAATTGAATTGACAAGGATGTGCTAGGTAGACATTTACCCCTTTTTTGGTGGACATTTATCTCATACCCTAGCAGCCTCCATACTCTACAAAATGGAACTACAGAGGGGGTGTTGAGAATATGAGAGTGCATCTCACTTTTGTATCCAAGAGACACTACATTTCTATTTTATTCCCATTTTATATTATATCTCTTTATATTTAGGTACCTAGTCATTCACTTCTACTAGTGTATTCATTCTTTTTCAAGGGGAATTATCCCACATATGATGTACTTTGGAGAGGCCCCTCCAACTATACATGAGGAGGGCCTCTCCCCCCATTTTTCGATGTTTAAAAGATTTATGAGCCTACTCCATGTACTCTCTACAACCCCTTCCCATAGCTAACTAGCATACAACAAACATCAAGAAATGGGGTAACATACCAAGAAAACCCTACTTGAACCTAAGGATATGAAATGAAGAATACCAACTTGTGGATTATTTAATCAACACACGGTAGATTTAAGTAATTTTGTGCTTGCTCAATGGAAAAACTAAACATGTCAATCACTCTAACAGAGGCATACATGATTGGAATCGAAGGCAATGATAACAAATGCTAGGGAGAAGCAACCTTATCTTTATAGCTAGGAAATAATACAATGCAGAATAAGCTGTTAGTCTGTAAAGATTCTGACTCTCTAGAAGGGATTATCCTAGGACATGATTGGATGAAGGAATTTGAAGTTACTTTGAACTAAGCTCAAGGATATATAGCTACCAAAATAGGGCATACATAATTCTTTAGTCCCCTAGAGGAAAAACCTCTACTAAAGCTTAATGTTGAAAACCCTAATATGTCAAAATGGAATGTGTATGAATTTGACTTTAAAGAAAACGTCACTCAAGTGAGGTTTGGGCCAACATTTCTATTGTCAACCCAATGGTGGCATTAGAGGTTTCTTCGTGAGTAGAGGAGGCTTCAAACTCAAAGACTGTTATTTGAGCATTCTTTCTAGGTCTTGGGCTCATGTGGATGCATCTTTGGTTGTATTGTGGTTGTGGTTTCTACATCATGTATGGATAGCTTCCACAACTCAAAAAGTCTCTAACATGAGTTGGAGGGACTCAATGAAGTGCATGTCAATACCTTCTTCTTTCAATATTTGATTGAATAATAACTAGCCGATGTGGAATTAGAGTGCACCTCATTCCTGAATCGTGTCATATAATTTTTGAAGTTGTGCTACATAAGCAGGGGCACCTTTAGTTTCGTCATCTTCTTGCTCTTGGTCATCCTCTTTTTCTAGTTCTTACTATTGCGCTTCATGTTTCTCTTCTTCATGTTGGTGTTGGCATTGGTCACCTTTTTTCTCAAGGTCTACATCCCTAAGAATCTCATCAAAATCTACAGTGCCTAATTCTTCAAGATAAATCCCTCCAAGAAACTCTAAGTCTTATGGTACTGGGGGGATATCACTTGAGGGCCATCTATGCTTCTGCTTGGTAGCCGAAGTGTGAAGGGGCATATTACACATTCTCATGCTAAAGAGATATTGGGCATTAGAGTAGCGCCTCTTCGTTGGGCATGTGGAATTGCTTCTCAACTATTGAATTTAATTCCAAGATAAAGATTGCTTAATTGGAATATCATAAGCCATGCATTTATAGATGATATGTGTGAGGTCACAACATCTGTTCAAGATGTTCTTGCAAGGACACCACTTATAAGCTGCATGAATCTTGTCAATGATCCAATGGGGGAGATTACTAGTGACGTTTTGAGTGTCTGCCAAGTATGAGCTAAACCAAACTTTCTTATGTGGTTGTTTGAACTAGTCTTGCCAAGGAAATGAAAATGCAGCATCCACATTCTAAGGTGAACTACGATATTCGGGGTCATAGTTACCATATCTTTAAGTTTGGTAAGATTTCTTTTTTCCATGCTATTTGGTACTTGAATCTCCTTTCTCTAGGAATATGCATACCCTGCATGTCCAAGGCTTCCTGAATTAAGTTAACAGTGATTCTGAAAATTTTCATTTTGTTTCCACATGTTATAGAGGGAATGACAAAGGTACTGGCAATCCTCCCATCCTCTTTAGGATATAAAGTATTGATAAGCTAGTAGCAGTGCATGAAGTCCCATTTAGGTAGCCTTTCATTAAAGTAATCGGCTAAGCTTTCCTTGCACCATATAGGTTGGAGTTCCTCCACATTTTCTAGTTGCTAGAATTCTCATGTAAAGAAGTGATACTTTCCCCATAAGTTGTTAAACCCACATTCTGCTTCCCACATGTAAGCGGCATCTTCATAAGGTCTGGTCATCTTGTTGGAACAAAGTGAATGGGGATTGACTTTCATTGTGTGCCTCATAGGTGGATCGTAAAATCGGTATCATTTGCATGTATATAGATGCCTCAGGTCTCTCTATGGATATTTCAACAATTGGTAAAGTGTAAATGTCTATCATTTGATGGCTAGCACCTACCTGGGAACTAGTGCATGTAGCTTCAACCATGATGTCAGAGATTTTTTGAATCAGCTAGAAGAAGAAGAATAACATTAGTATTGTATCAAAAACTAGATAAGATGTTGTTCTCTTTACAATACCATGTGATGTATATGAACGTTATTAAGTTAGTGAGTGTATGTGTGAGGTTAGTGTCGGTGAAGGTTAATATCATGAGTAATTAACCTAGGTGCATACTTTGGGAAATGCAATGGGCTCTGAATGCATCTAATACTATACAAGGGTGTTAAATGGTGGGGTCAAGGGGTTTGTTACATGATTTGATGCTCCATACATCCCTTATGGGATTACAAGTTTTGTGTGTGAATACATTTAAGGGTTTCAAAGATGACTTCACCTGGACTTGGCACTTTTTAGGTGGCCATTTCCAAGTGATGCTAGGTTTGCTTTCTCTTGAATGTGTTTACAACAACTTTTCTTATTGGTTTCTCTAGGATGGGGGTAGGTGAGAATTGATTCGACCCCAAGAGCTTATGTGTGGATATCTGAGATCACAAGCAGTTCTTAAGCACCAAGATCTATCTCTAATCTTAGTATACCTTTACTGACTACTTTGGTACCCAAATAGAGCATACACATTGTGAATGAAATCCTTGATGAGCCACCATTGGCTGTTTTGGCTTTGTTAGTTGCTTCGTAAGTGAAGGTGGTCCTAGCAAGGGAGTAGATGGGTGCTCACCCTTGTGTCTCCAGATCTGCTTCATACCTTGAATGGCCTTGCCTCAAGATTTCTTTTGTTTTTGGGATTTCATAATCATCTTCAACTGATCCTTGTGCCTCCTTGCTTGAGGTACAAAGACCATTGGCACTTTTGGAAAAGAAGGGAGTTCCATCCTCTCCCTTGCTCATTCTTTAAAGGTCGCATTCTTCTGCATCACATAGTCTTGGATAAGAACAACATCTTTTTCTCCATGATTATAAGAACTAGGAGTTTGTGTCAAAACTGGATCATTGATTGTGGAGCTGCCTAGTTCTATAGTGACATTCTAGTTATTTATCCAAATGTGAAGTAGTCCACTCAAGTTAAAGGGGACTGCATGATCATAAATCCAATATTGAACAAGGATAAAAGATTCAATAAAGTCTTCATCATGACACACTAGCATTCTGGTTGTCATAAGGCCACCTTGCCCATGCAAGGGATCTCCACTTTGTTGGGAAAGATGGATGAATGATCCAGGAAACTGAGTAGGTACTGCTAAACCTGCTTTGTACCAGCCCTCTTTTGCTTCAAAGTTGATTAGTAGACTTCCTTAGCTTCCAATTGACACCAAGAAATGGCCTATGTCCTTTGGAAATGTTATGTGCAATGATTGAATCAAAACAGATAGCTTTGAAATTCACAAACTCAAGAAAACCTTCTAATTTGGTCTTGACACCTGCTCAATGTTTTGCTCAGTGTGACCAGTACAGTAGCAATTGATAAAATTCCTTCTAGGGGTATTCAATTAGCTTAGTAAGCTACCATTTGCAAGTGGAATGATGTAAAATAATGAACTATGCTAAGAGAATTTAATTTAGCAAGATTTGGAATACCCCCGACTTTTTAGGACTGTTGCAGAGATAGACGAGTGAGCACCTTAATGAATCACTGAATTTGGTGGAGTAATGACTGAGATATGCCCTTGACAAGTTGACAGACTTTGGAGAAGACAAGCAGAGAACACAGAGATGAATGATGTAAATGTATCTATTAATTCACACTTGTATACAATCCCATTGGCATGACAAGCATTGCCTAATGGTGTAGAGAGGTGTAGGCTATGATGAAGTCCTCACACACACTGAATGATAGTAGAATGAAGCTCGGGAGTGATCTCTCTAGCCCGCGACTTTTCAAGATCATCTTTTATATGAAATGTGTAAGAATTTGAATTCAAATTCAAATTCTTGGCTCCCTCTAATCAAGCTTCTGAAAGTTTGGAGATATTCTCTCAATCAAGTGAGCTACGTTTTGCACGAATCAATTAGATAGGTGATTACAAAAGATTCCAAGTCATTTAGACTTTTACAATGAGGTAAAGTGGTAATAAACCACTAGCATATGTTCCTATGGTTCTTCATACATGTAGAGTCTTCATGATATCTTCCAAGCCAAATGTGTAGGCTTGTGATTTACACCAACAGCTCCCCCTCAAGCCAAACATTTTGGCTTAAGTCTTCATCTTCAATCTTCAAGTATATCATGCAATCCAATCATAGACTTGAACCTGCAAAGTTTGGTTCCATCCAAAGCTTTAGTCAGCAAATCTGCACATTGCATGTTGGTTGACACATAAGTCAGCTGAATGTCTTTGCTTAGCAACTTCTCCCTCACATAATGGTAATGTACTTCTATGTGTTTTGTCCTAGCATGATAGATAGGATTAGCTGCAAGGTGAAGAGAACTTGTATTATCTCCAAAGATAATTGGAGGCCTAGTATATAAGCCCAATTCTGTATACAAAAGCTTAATCCAAATTGCTTCTTGAGTGGCATTAGCTAGCCCTCTATACTCTGCCTCTATAGAAGACAATGCCACAGTTGGTTGCTTCTTTGCAAACCATGAAATTGGTTTGTCACCTGCAAAAGAAATGTATCCTGAAGTGCTTCTCCTATCATCCTTGCATCCTGCCCAATCTGCATCTGAATAGACTTTTATATCAATATCTGAAGTATAAGGAAAATACAAACCATGGTTATGTGTACCCTTGAGATACTTCAAGATTCTTTTTGCAGCCTCTAGGTGATGTATCCTTGGTTTGTGCATGAATTGACTTAGCACACTAACTCCATATGCAATATCAATTCTAGTTAAGGTAGCATAGTTCAAGCTACCCACCATACTCTGATAACCTGTAATGTCTTGGACTTCATCACCTTCATGGGCACTTAGCTTTAGGTTCACCTCCATTGGAGTGCTTGCTATTTTAGCATCCTGCAATTGAAATTTCTTTAATGTATCCTGTACATACTTCTTCTGAGTAATGTATATCCCTGAATTAGTGTAAACTAATTCAAGTCCCAAAAAATACTTCAATAATCCAAGATCATTGATCTTGAACTCCTTCATCATTTGGCTTTTGATAGAATTATAGGGTCTCCCCCTACCTTGCTTACCTCCTCTGCCTCTACCTCTTGAAGATCTACCTCTCCCTGCATAGTTAGCTTGGGAGGTAGAGCCTTCATCTTCTACCTTCTTATTCTTGCCTTTATCCTTAACCTTCTTATCAGTGTATAGGGCAGAAGAGTTGTTACCTTTGGATGTATCTCCATTCTTGGTAAGCTTGGCTTCATGTGTAAATAGTTGACCCATGAGAGTTGTAAGATCTGGAGTGTGCATGTCCATGTAGAGATCCATTGTAGTGGTGAAGCTTTCCCTCTTGTCATCAGCCTTGATTCCATTGATTACCTGCCTCACTATTTGCTCTTCTTCAATTTCTTCCCCTGTGCTTGCTAACTGATCTGCAACATCTTTGATCTTGGTCACAAATTCTGAAACAGCTTGCTTAGGTTGCTTCCTTAGTGTTGTGCATTCAATCCACAACTGATTTTTCCTAGCCCTTGTATTAGAAGAAAAATATGATGGCAAGGTTTCCCAAGTCTCTTGGGAAGTCTTACAATTTCTGATATGAGGTAAAAGAAAGTCAGATATAGAGTTGAGTAAGTAAGACCTTGCCAATGCATCTTTTTCACACCATGTATTGAGCTTCTCTTGTTCTTCCTTGGTTGGCAATCCTCTTGCTTTGAATGAGGGCAATTCCTCATCTCCTGAGATGTATCCATAGAGACTCCTTCCTTGTAAGTAGGTCTTCATCCTTAGAGACCAAGCTTGATAGTTGTTCCTGTCCAATTTGTCAATAAATGAAGGAAAACCATCTCCCATTTTACCTTCTTTGCTCTGATACCACTATTGGGAAAGATGGATGGATGATCCAGGAAACTGAGTAGGTACTGCTAAACATGCTTTGTACCAGCCCTCTTTTGCTTCAGAGTTGATTAGTAGACTTCCTTAGCTTCCAATTGACACCAAGAAATGGCCTATGTCCATTGGAAATGCTATGTGCAATTATTGAATCAAAACAGATAGCTTTGAAATTCACAAACTCAAGAAAACGTTCTAATTTGGTCTTGACACCTGCTCAATGTTTTGCTCAGTGTGACCAATACAATAGCAATTGATAAAATTCCTTCTAGGGGTATTCAATTAGCTTAGTAAGCTACCATTTTCAAGTGGAATGATGTAAAATAATGAACTATGCTAAGAGAATTTAATTTAGCAAGATTTGGAATACCCCCGATTTTTTAGGACTGTTGCAGAGATAGACCAGTGAGAACCTCGATGACGATTTCTCTGAATTGGCAGAATGAAATCACTTCCAACTTTGGCAGCATGTAGATGACTCTGAGCTGAATCCAACAAGCTTTGAATCACTGAATTTGGTGGAGTATTGACTGAGATATGCCCTTGACAAGTTGACAGACTTTGGAGAAGACAAGTAGAGAACACAGAGATGAATGATGTAAATGTATCTATTAATTCACACTTGTATACAATCCCATTGGCATGACAAGCATTGCCTAATGGTGTAGAGAGGTGTAGGCTATGATGTAGTCCTCACACACACTCAATGATAGTAGAATGAAGCTCGGGAGTGATCTCTCTAACCCGCGACTTTTCAAGTTCATCTTTTATATGAAAAGTGTAAGAATTTGAATTCAAATTCAAATTCTTGGCTCCCTCTAATCAAGCTTCTAAAAGTTTGGAGATATTCTCTCAATCAAGTGAGCTACTTTTTCTACGAATCAATTAGGTAGGTGATTACAAAAGATTCCAAGTCATTTAGACTTTTACAATGAGGTAAAGTGGTAATAAACCACTAGCATATGTTCCTATGGTTCTTCATACATGTAGAGTCTTCATGATATCTTCCAAGCCAAATGTGTAGGCTTGTGATTTACACCAACAAACTCCTCCCAATCCTACAAGATTGGCTTCAATAGGATTGATGAACAACTCCATGTCCTTAACAACAAGATAATCTAATAGGGCTAGTGGCTTCCCTGAGTCAATCAATGCCTTGATTATCTTTGTAGTCATGTCATGTACTAATTCTATGCCCATAAAAGAAGGTATATCAATAATACATTGAGAGGGGACACTCTTGGTCTGGCACATAGATATATGATACCTTGGAGCATCATGATTAGCATGCCTAGGCTGATTGATACATCATCTTCTCAACTTCATACATGTGATGCATTCTAAGGCCTTTGCCTCAGCTTCTTCGTGGATTCATTTCTCTTATTCCTTGTGCTTCTTCAGTATATCAAGGCAATATAGCATTTATTTTGTTAATGGATCTTGATAAAGCTTTACTCTACAATGAGCGATGTAACTTGGTAAGATTTCACCTTCTAAGCTAGCTAGTTGGACTGCTCCACTTGTTGATATCCTTTGATGATCATTGGTCCATAGCCACACTTTTCCAACTTTTGAGCATGTTGATTTAATGTATACAATAAGACTAGGTCTCCTCCTTTTAATCCATTGTCTTTTAAGTGTGCATCAAAATATTCTTTTTTCCTCTTCTTTGTAGTGTATATTCCTACAACTGCTCTCAATTTTCTTTCACCCAACTGTTCAAGGTCAAAGATCCTAGATGATAGCTCATGGATTGTCTATTGATGTTCTTGTGCCACCTTCAATTTGGGTGTCAAAAAGCCTAATGGAAGTACTGCATTTTGGCCAACCACCATATGAAAGGGGATGGCATTAAGCATCATTTTTTAGGTAGCTCAATATGCCCAAACAACATGATGTAATTGTTTCTCCCAATCAAAATGTGTATTATTAACAAGATTAGTCAGCAGAGTGCATATGATCTTGTTCATGCTCTTTTCTTGTCCATTGGCATGTTGGTGGTATAGAGCAGACTTCTTCTGAATGACCATGGATTCTTGTAATAAGTATTCAATGAGCTCATTGAAGAAGTGGGTACCACGATCACTTACCAATTGTATCGGTAATCCATACCTTGTGAATATATTTTTGAACAAAAATGTGGCTGATGTTTGCACATCATTCTTCTTAGTTGCTTTGACTTCTACTCATTTGTTCAAATAATCTGTTGCCATAATGATATAATCTGCATGTGAAATCTTAGCTAGGGGATTAATAGCCTATGAATTCTATTCCCAACTTAGAGAATGCATGTCCTCCCATCATGGGTCTTAATGGAATCTCATCCTCATGTATAGGATATTGAGTTCTTTGACATATGTCAAAGCTCTTCACATAGGTATGAGCATCAATATGAAGGGTAGGCAACCATGGACCTCATAACAAAATTGTTTTGAGAACTCAATCTGGTTCAAAGTGTCCTCCTACCACACCTTGGTGTAAGGATGTGGGTTTGTTTGATGTTGGAGTGAGCACACATGTCATCTACATAGACCTCTACATTCCTTTGCAAGAATTCCTTGAACATGTGACACATTAGCCTTTTGAATGTAGCAAGAGCATTGGTGACCCCAAAGAGAACCACACAAAATGCAAAGATACCCCATTTTGTGGAAAAAGCCATCTTAAGTTGGTCTTGTAGGGCAATGAACACTTGATTGTAGCCTAAGAATCCATCAAGAAATCTATACATTTCCTTGCCTGCTACATGTCCTAAGAGATGATTGGTGATAGGAAGAGGATAACTATATCTTATGGTGGTTGCATTAATTTTTTTCAAGTTAATGCATAAACATTACTTCCCATTCTTTTTGGTACAACCACAATGGGCGATACCCATTCACTATACTCGATTTCATAGATAAAATGTGCTTCTATCAAATGATCGATCTCTTCTTTGATTTTGACTACATAATTATCATTATAGGTGTAAGGTTTTTGCTTAGTTTTCTTGGCTTCCAAAGACATCGAGATCAATGAGAAAAGATATCTCATCCACTCATCTCAAATCCTTCTAACTCCAAGTGAAGACATCCGTATATTCTCTCAACAAATCTATCAACTCACATTCTTCTTCTTCAGTTAAATCATGTCCTATGTATGTACATCTATCTTTGCCATCTTCTATGGTTACTACAATGTTTTTGGACTTCTCTTTGTTGTCAAAGACTTCTCCAACGAGCACTCCTCTCTTAGGCATTTGTATTGTGATCTTCCTACCTTCTACCTCATATTTCTTGAAGTTCTCTGGCACTTCAAACAATGCTTCGTCTTTTTCTTGCAAGGGGACTGGTTCCTTTCCTTTCTTTTTCTTACTTTGATCTTCTTCTTTTGTAGTCAACTTCTTTCCTAGTTTACATTTTTTGTGTTCCCGAGTTCTAGCTTTGTTAGGTAAGGGTACTCTTCTTCTGAAGTATAAAATGGTTCCATGATGAGGGACTTTTCATCCTCATTGCTAACTTCCTTGAGTGTGGTCATGCTAGGCTCAGATTCCTCTATAATGGAGTTAAACATGAGTGGTTCTATTGTGAAAATTGAGATATCATAGCCATCTTCATCGCAATGAGGGGTCCACTACTCTTCATTAACAACCACATCCATCATGGCTAGAATCTCTACCCAACCATGGGGTTCAGATTCTTCATCTGAGATCGTCATATGTGCATAGGCTAGGTCTTGAATTGATCTAGGGTTCTTGTTAGCACCTATGCTCCTAGAGGTTAAGCTTTTTTTCTTCTTCTACTACAACTTTACACATCCATAGGTGGGCTTCTTGATGCATCAATGAGGATAATCATCCTATGGAGTGCTTTGAATATATTTCATATAATGTTCTATGTAGTAGGTTCCATTGCAAGGGTTGCAAATATTTATGGGAATAATATTTGAGATTGAGTTTAGTTGTCACCCCTAAATGTTGTAAGTACAAGGAATTGGTTCCCCAATCTTGCACTATCTACAACTATTGCATGAAGGGTCTTCCTAAAATCATCTCATAGAGAGTATTCTTACCAAAATTACATGTGGCAAACACATGTTAAAACTCCACACCACAAGTAGTGAGAGTTATCCCTTCTAGTAACCCTAGGGGTTTCTCAATGTCCATCTACCATTTACAACTTCATTCTTGTTGGATTGAGTGTAGGCTTGCCCCATCGCTCCCATAAGGAAGTGGTAGCAATAATGTTGGTGCAAATCACAAGCCTACACATTTGGCTTGGAAGATTCATGAAGACTCTACATGCATGAAGAACCATAGGAACATATGCTAGTGGTTTATTACCACTTTACCTCATTGTAAAAGTCAAATTGGTGTCATTGGAAAGGTAAGGAAGTCTACTAATCAAATCTGAAGCTAAAGAGGGCTGGTGCAAAGCAGGTTTAGCAGTACCTACTCAGTCTCTTGGTGCATCCATCCATCTTTCCCAACAGTGGTATTAGGGCCAATAAGGTAAAATGGGAGATGGTTTTCCTTCATTCATTGATAAATTGGATAGGAACAACTATCAAGCTTGGTCTCTAAGGATGAAGACCTACTTACAAGGAAGGAGTCTCTATGGATACATCTCAGGAGATGAGGAATTGCCCTCATTCAAAGCAAGAGGACTACCAACCAAGGAGGAACAAGAAAAACTCAATACATGGTGTGCAAAGGATGCATTGGCAAGGTCTTACTTACTCAACTCTATATCTGACTTTCTTTTACCTCATATCAGAAATTGTAAGACTTCCCAAGAGACTTGGGAAACCTTGTCATCATATTTTTCCTCTAATACAAGGGCTAGGAAAAGTCAGTTGTGGATTGAATTCACAACACTAAGGAAGCAACCTAAGCAAGCTGTTTCAAAATTTGTGACCAAAATCAAAGATGTTGCAGATCAGTTAGCAAGCATAGGAGAAAAAATTGAAGAAGAACAGATTGTGAGGCAGGTAATCAATGGAATCAAGGTTGATGACAAGTGGGAAAGCTTCACCATTGCAATGGATCTCTACATGGACATGCATACCCCAGATCTTACAACTCTCATGGGACAACTATTTACACATGAAGCAAAGCTCACAGAGAATGGAGATACATCCAAAGGTAACAACTCTTTTGCCCTATACACTGATAAGAAGTCTAAAGATAAAGGCAAGAGTAAGAAGATAGAAGATGAAGGTTCTACCTCCCAAGCCAATTATGCAGGGAGAGGTAGATCTTCAAGAGGCAGGGGCAGAGGAGGTAAGTAAGGTAGGGGGAGACCCTATAATTCATCACCATGTAACATTTGTGGTCTATCAAATCACACCACAGATGAGTGTTACAGGAATTACAAAAATCAGAGAGGAAGAGGCTACCAAAGAGGTGGATACTCACAGTCTAGAGGAAGGATCAACCATCACCAAGGCCACAACAACAATTACAACAACAACTACAACAACAATTACAATGGTAACTACCAAGGAGGATTCAAAACTAGAAGGGACTACAACAACTACACAGAAGAGCAGGATGACTCTCTTCTGATCATGAACATGACTTCAAAGATAGGTACAAATGATGATCACTTATTTTATATTGATTCAGGGTGTTGAAATCATGTGGCTGATAATGTGGCACTACTCTCTGATCTTGAGGAACCAAAAGGTAAACACCAAGTTCAAACAGGTGATGATACAAAGCATTCTGTGGTTAAAGTTGGAAATGTGAAAACTTGTGATGGTAATCAGAATTTGTTGAGCAGGGTACTTTATGTGCCAACAATTACAAAGAACTTAATGAGTGTTGGCTAGATTGTAGAGAAAGGTTTGCAGGTCAGGTTCAATCAATATGGAGCATTTGTGGAGGACCCAAGACATGGATTCAAAAGGATAGCTAAAGGAGAAAAATCAGGTAGACTTTTCACTTTTGAGTTGGAAGATACAAAAATTGCATTATACAGTTATAAGGATCAGACACTTTCAGAGCTTGAGATTTGGCACAAGAGATTAGGGCATATAGGAGAAAGGACCTTAAAGCAAATGTGCAGGGACCAATGTGTGCTTGGGATACCTAATGTATCCAAGCAACATATGATTTACAAGTGTGGTGCTTGTCAATTTGGTAAGTCTCACAGGTTACCCTTCTCAAGGAAAGGATATATGCATGAAGACTACCTAGAGCTGGTACACACAGATGTTTGGGGACCTAGCAAAGAACCCTCAGTCTCAGGTTCAAGGTACTATGTGTCTTTTATTGATGACTATAGCAGATGGACTATATTATACTTTATGAAGCACAAGGATGAGGTGTTTAATTGTTTTAAGAAATATCTTGCACTAGTTGAAAATCAGACAGGAAGAAATTTGAAGAGGCTAAGGTCAGATGGAGGAGGTGAATACTTCTCCAATGAGTTTGAGGACTTCTTGCAGGATAGAGGCATCAAAAGAGAAATAACCACAAGGTACTCTCCTGAACAGAATGGGGTAGCTGAAAGAAGAAATAGGTTAATTGTTGAGACAGCTAGATCTATGCTTAATGAGAAGAAGTTGCCTAACTATCTATGGGTAGAGAGTGTTTCTACTGCCACTTACCTCATAAACAGGTTACCATCTAAATCACTTGATGGTATGACACCTTATGAAGCTTGGCATGGTAAGAGACCATCATTAGATCATTGCAAAATTTTTGGATGTGTAGCATATGTACACATACCTTCACAGGTAAGAGGTAAGTTAGATCCAAAGGCTGAAAAATGCATCTTCATTGGATATGACTTAAATAAAAAAGGTTACAGGTTTTATAACCCTACCAATAAGGGATTTATGGTAAGCAGAGATGTGGTCTTTGATGAGAATGATTCTTGGTATGAGAATGAATGCAGGAAGGTCAAACTACCCTATGATTTGGAAGAGGAGTTTCCAAAACTTGCAAAGGAGGAACCTACTTAGAAAGAAGACTCAAGTTCAGATGATGAAGATACAATCAACCTTGAAGAGTTCAAGGCATGGAAGTCCAAAGGCAAAATGAAGATGAAGAAGCTTGAAGACATACCTGAATCTTCAGCTCAACCTTTTAGAAGATCACAAAGGGAAAGTAAAAAACCTATCAGATATGGGTATGATACATTTCTTGTTACTAAACATTCAGTTTATCTTGCCAAGGATTTGTTAAATGAAGAACCAGGTTCATATGAAGAAGCAATCACCAAATCAGAATGGAAAGAAGCTATGGACGAGGAGATTGAAGCACTCAAGGAGAGTGATACATGGGAGTTAGTACCCAAGAAGGACTCCATGAAGGTAATAGGATCCAGATGGATCTATAAATTGAAAAGAAATTTTGATGGCACAATTAACAGGTACAAGGCCAGATTAGTAGCCAAGGGTTTTGCACAAACCCAAGGCATTGACTATGAAGAAACATTTTCTCATGTGGCCAAGATGCCAACAATCAGAGTGTTGGTGAGTGTGGCTGCATCAAAGAATTGGAACATGTACCAACTGGATGTCAAGAATGCTTTCTTGAATGGATGGATCTCAGAAGAGGTTTATATGTCACAACCTCCTGGCTATGAAGACCCTAAGAAGGTAACTTATGTTTGCAAATTAAAGAAGGCTTTATATGGATTGAAGCAGGCACCTAGGGCATGGAATTACAGGTTAACTACATACCTCCAAGACCAAGGATTTGTTATGAACAAGGCACATACTTCTTTGTTCATTAAAAGAACTAATTCAGAGGTAATATATCTTTGTGTTTATGTTGATGACATCATCATTACAGGTAATGATGTCAATGGAATCAGATACATCAAAAGTCAGATGATGAAGGAGTTCAAGATCAATGATCTTGGATTACTGAAATATTTTTTAGGGCTTGAATTAGTTTACACTAATTTAGGGATATACATTACTCAGAAGAAGTATGTACAGGACATGTTGAAGAAGTTTCAATTGCAGGATGCTAAAGCAGCAAGCACTCCAATGGAGGTGAACCTAAAGCTAAGTGCCCATGAAGGTGATGAAGTCCAAGACATTATAGGTTATCAAAGTATGGTGGGTAGCTTGAACTATGCTACCTTAACTAGAATTGATATTGCATATGGAGTTAGTGTGCTAAGTCAATTTATGCACAAGCCAAGGATACCTCACTTAAAGGCTGCCAAGAGAATATTGAAATATCTCAAGGGTACACAGAACCATGGTTTGTATTTTCCTTACACTTCAGATATTGATATAAAAGTCTATTCAGATGCAGATTGGGCAGGATGCAAGGATGATAGGAGGAGCACTTCAGGATACATTTCTTTTGCAGGTGACAAACCAATCTGATGGTCTGCAAAGAAGCAACCAACTGTGGCATTGTCTTCTACAAAGGCAGAGTATAGAGGGCTAGCTAATGCCACTCAAGAAGCAATTTGGATTAAGCTTTTGTATACAGAATTGGGCTTATATACTAGGCCTCCAATTATCTTTGGAGATAATACAAGTTCTCTTCACCTTGCAGCTAACCCTATCTATCATGCTAGGACAAAACACATAGAATTACATTACCATTATGTGAGAGAGAAGTTGCTAAGCAAGGACATTCAGCTGACCTATGTGTCAACTAATATGCAATGTGCAGATTTGCTGACTAAAGCTTTGGATGGAACCAAACTTTGCAGGTTCAAGTCTATGATTGGATTACAGGATATACTTGAAGATTGAAGATGAAGACTTAAGCCAAAATGTTTGGCTTGAGGGGGAGTTGTTGGTGCAAATCACAAGCCTACACATTTGGCTTGGAAGATATCATGAAGACTCTACATGCATGAAGAACCATAGGAACATATGCTAGTGGTTTATTACCACTTTACCTCATTGTAAAAGTCAAATTGACTTGGAATCTTTTGTAATCACCTACCTAAGTGATTCATGGAAAACAGTATCTCACTTGATTGAGAGAATATCTCCAAACCTTTAGGGGCTTGATCATAGGGAGCCAAGAATTTGAATTTGAATTCAAATTCTCACTCATTACATATAAAAAGTGAAGATGAAAAGTCGCGGTATGTGAGATCACTCCCGAGCTTCATTCTACTGTCATTGAGTGTGTGTAAGGACTACACCATAGCCTACACCTCTCTACACCATTAGGCAATGCTAGTCATGCCAATGGGATTGTACACAAGTGTTAATTTATAGATACATTTACATCATTCATCTCTGTGTTCACTGCTTGTCTACTCCAAAGTCTGGCAACTTGTAAAGGGCATATCTCAGTCAATACTCCACCAAATTCAGTGATTCAAAGCTTGTTGGATTCAGCTCAACGTCATCTACATGTTGACAAAGTTTAAAGTTATTTCATTCAGCCAATCCAGAGAAATCGTCGTCGAGGTGCTCACTGGTCTATCTCTGCTACAGTCCTAAAAAGTCGGGGGTATACCAAATCTTGCTAAATTAATTTCTCTTAGCATAGTTCATTATTTTACATCATTCCACTTGCAAATGGTAGCTTACTAAGCTAATTGAATACCCCTAGAAGGAATTTTATCAATTGCTATTGTGCTGGTCACACTGAGGAAAACATTGAACAGGTGTTAAGACCAAAATAGAAGGTTTTCTTGACTTTGTGACTTTCAAAGTTATCTGTTTTGATTCAATCATTACATACAACATTTCCAAAGGACATAGGCTATTTCTTGGTGTCATTGGAAAGATAAGGAAGTCTACTAATCAAATCTCAAGCTAAAGAGGGCTGGTGCAAAGCAGGTTTAGCAGTACCTACTCAGTCTCTTGGTGCATCCATCCATCTTTCCCAACAAATAACAACTCAAGCTCCTAAATCCAAAATAGCTTTCATTGTGTAGCCCTGATAAGTAATGGAAGGATAGGTATTTCCTTCTTCTCATTCACTCATGTCTTCAATCTTATCCAAGGGTATCCCTGACACTTTTGCATGGTCTTGCTTGAGATTGTGGCTTCCCTAGTTTTGGAAGTTGGATAGCTATGTGCTTCTAGAACTCGGGTCTAATTTTTAGTAGCTCTACTAAAGTGAGGTGATACTGCATTTTAGTGTTTTTCTTACTATTTCCATGCTCTTTGATAGAATTGATTCATTGTTTCTTGCCATTACTATGGGGGTTCTCATTTGAATAGGATTAGAATCCCATGGGCTTGTGAAGTGAGGCATTCCTACAAAGAATTGGATTCAATGTCTAATCACTCACTTGATTGCATATCATCTTACTCCCCATAGATAGATGGAATGTCTTGAGGGAATTGATCATCATGATCATCCACTATCTGAATAGGAGGAGGGTTCTCACCTTTCTTGGCCTTTTTCTCCTCTTGGATCTCTCGTAAGAACTCTGTTGAATAATGATTTACCGAATCGGATTCTCCATCATCCCTAGAATTAGGAATGTAAGCTTCCTTAGGTGGTAAGCTCAGACTATCACTTCTACTACTCCGAGCCTTTGGTGTAGCCAACGTTCTAGAGTTGGCTATGAATCACTCTAACCTCTCCAATATTCCTTCAAAGTTTAATTGTGACTTTGCTGAATTAGTGTGATTGAAAAGACAACTTGCATTCAACATAACCTTAGCTAGTTCCACCATTTTCATGCAAATGGTGGTTCTCTCAATCTCTAGGTTTGCTTTGAGATAACATTTATCTAGATTTGTCACATTTGGCCCTTCTTGAGTTCAAGTAGTAGTATCCACAATGTCCCATAAAGGCTTGGACCTCTTTAACGTTCCTTGGCCTCGGCAACTCCACGATGGATTTTAGTTTGTCCACATCTGTTGATATTCCATTCTTCGAAACAATATGACCTCAGATCTTACCTTGACGTACCATAAACCGTTGGAAACAATGTCCATTGATCCATTCTTTGTTGCATTTTATCTGGAGTTTACAGCATGAGTAGCTGTCTTATATAACTCTTTGTACAACAAATGGCACTGGGCGCCTTGGATAAGTCAACCGCCTCTCAACCCACCTGCCTGGGTTCGAATCGCGCGAGCGGCAGCGCGCAGCAGTTTTTTAATATCATGCTTTTGGTAGACGATCAAATTAAAAGATAAAACATCGATTAACGAACACATGCTTTATTTATCACGATCGCGTAGTTTTTTCCCAATAAGTGCTTTTGGAGGTTTGCTTTTCAAAGTACAAGAATACTATAAAAGAAGCCATAAGGCTCACTTGTATTTATCCTTCACCAACTTCAACACAAGCTTTGGATAGCTTGGACCTCAGTAGAGGTGGTGTTTCTTCTAGCACATGGGGCAGCCATGGTGCTAACTTGAAGCATGTTGATGAGCAGCTATGGAGTTCTTCTTAATGATTCTTCTTGGAGAAGATGAAGGGTGTGCTCACACTCTAGCTCATGCAGAGGAGGTTATCTCTTGTTCATGGCAAGAAGACTTGGTCATTAGCAGCTTGATGGTGAGGATCGGCCATCTACATGGTGTATTTGAAGATTGTCTTCTACAAAGAAGATATCAGGTTGAAGATTGTCTTCTACAAGAAGATGTCGAGCTACTTCAAAGACATTGGATGGTGGTTAACATAAGATTTACATCTTATGTTAAGTATTCAGATACATATTCTCTTTATGCACACAGGTACTACTTGAATTTTATGGAGGCCGTGGCGTTCATATCAAGAGGAGTCCTATTCGGCATAGGTACAAGAGAAACAGTACGTATATGCTTTATGCATATTTTGATGAGGTGTTTAAGAAGGTGTGTTCACATGAGTTTGAGGATTTCTAGCAGCAAACTTGTTAGCATTCTATGCTACTTTATAAGTATGTGATCTTTCACACACGTATCTGACTTAGGGTCTTCCATAGCCTAAGTTCAGATGAGGGTTTGTTGACTATCAGTTTCACACTGATCCTTCCTCTTTCAGTCACTCATATTCACTCTTCTATAACCTATAAGGTCACACATCTCATGTATATTCAGATTACTGCCCACACATCTGAATATGTTTGTTACATTGTACATTCACTCATTCATCTATTTCTCATCACATAGAGTGTTTGAGAATTTTACTCCCACATTGTACATTGAACATTGGTATATATGATACTATGAGTAAGCGATGGCTTACGTAACACCTTACACATGTCGTCTATTCTTTCTCTATCTTTGCCTCATCATTTGTATGATTAAGTTGTGGTATGTTCATGTTTTGTCAATATGGAAGATTGCTGGAATTAATGTTGTACATGACTGGAACTATGGAATCATGGACCTGTGACATGAGCCTAAGGGCCTACCTCACTTCCAACATTTGGTATCAGAGCACTAAGGTTTTGGTTTCAGAACTTTAGATCTTTGGCATCAATGCATTAAGGCTCATTCATATCTCAGGTTCCCAGAATTCCAGTTTTACAACATATGATTTGAAAGCATCTTCTAATATTTGACATACACACTTAATCTAGATGAGTAGAGATTTGAGAATTAGACAATTCATTTACATGTGTATTCATCAGTGTGGAGTATGAAGTTGATGATATGTTAGCAGCCGAATATTTTTGAAGAGTATGCAAATACTTTACAAAAGTATTGTTTGAAGACCCAGACTTGATGAAGAAAAGACTACTTCAAATTCAAGGTAGAACAATGGTTTAGAGAAGATGAAGGAATCATATCAACATCAAATCACAGGTAGCAGTTTCTACTATCAGATTATCATTTGCAAGTCATATCTTAGAAGAGCAGTTATGAAGAGATTTCAAGGTTTCAAGGAATGCTTTTATACACTTTCATCTTTTGAAAGTTAAAGCATTAGCTACATCGAAACAGGTATCTAGAGGTTTTTCTAGAGAGTTTTGAGAGATCTCTTTCATGGCAAGAAAGTTCATCTAAGAAGACAAATGTGAAGATGGGATGAGTTTTTCAGCCAATTTTCTGTTGTAAGTTGGTTGGATATCAAGGTACAAATGTATCTAGAGAAGGTAACTCTAGAAGGGTAATTCATCATTCAGACAACAATTGGTGAATTTAGTCGTTTCAGACATTTGAAGCAGAATTTTGATTCAGAGATATGAGGAGATGATAAAACATCTTTCTATATTCACTTCCATTTGTATACCATGTTTGTTTTATCTCTTACTCTTAGCATTAGAGGAAGAGAAAAGATCATTTGAAGAAGTCAAGAGTGTTTGCTACTTCAAGATGAAGAGAACAAAAGGTATGGAAGAGAAGTTTGAAGATGTTGACATCATCAGGTGGAAGAAAGATGCAGAAAAAGAAAGTCCATCATTTCCAAAAGAAAAGTAAGGCTTCGTTTTCTCATATACTTTTCCTATTTTATCCTCTACATCCAAAGACAAGTCTACGAGAACATCTTGTTTAAAGAAGAAGCAGTTTCTTGTTTTGCATTACACTTGGTCATGATTTAGTAGATTTGGCAAAGAATTGCATTGAGAGAAACAAAAGCACTCATATGTGTATGAGTTATGTTGAAGCTTTTAAGCAGGCAGCTTACATGTTCCCTCAAAGAATTCTTGGAGTGTCAATACAGAGCTACTTGGCATATGACAAGTTGCAGAGAAGTATATTTCTTCTTTATCTAACTCTCTTAAGGTAAAAGAGTTTTTTGTAGCAAATGTTGAAGACTTGGGTTGAGGTTTTATGTTTGGAAAAGGTTACCTCATATTCAGTATTTTCAGAGACTTCAGAAAATTCAAAATCTTGTTGATGTACCAGTCAGTTGAAGAATCTACTTTTTATGATTGTCTAGACTTTTGGATACATGTTAGTATTCAAAAAGGTGTTCCATTAGATCCTATCACTTGATTGAAAAGTGGAGTTAGCCAAAATAAAATCAAGCAGGTACTATCACATTTCACCCGGGTAAAATATGAAAGTTATGAAGTATCAACTTGCAGCTTTTGGAGTTCTCAAGGTGAGAAGTTTGTCCACTTATCTTTCAAGTAAGAATTGCAGATTCTTGGAAAGGCTTTGTTTGAAGAAAAGTTTTACAACTTTTTGAGAAGCATGGATACTTGGAGACATTCAGGTAAATAAATCAAACATTCAATCATGAAGGTTTGATAATAGTAGATTCTACACAGGAGAGATCATTGATCTTGTATGATCTTGTATGATCTTGTATGATCTTGAAAATTTATGAGTCAGTTATCTATCCTTTGTTTGTGTAAGGTTCTTAACATTGGAAGAAGTAAGTCAAAGATTCAGATTCTATCAGATTTGTGTTACAGAGAGATAGAAATACTTGTTATGTTGCAGAAGGTTATGAGTCCTAAAATGCTTTCAGCAAGGTTTTATCAGCTAACCTTATTCTACAATATGGGAAGCTGAAGACTTACAGTAAAAGTTATTAGCAACTGCAGTGCTAATAAAAAGGGTTCAGAGATTTTGTTTCAGATAGAGATATTGATCACTGAACATCAGATTTATGAAGGAAGACGTTCCAAATTTCATAAAGTCTGATATATTTGAAGAATACTGGATACTAGTGTTAAGTCATCCAGGGGGGTGATTAAACATGAAGACTTATTTTCAGCCATATGTAAAAGAATGCAGATTCATACTTTCAGGTATTCCTATTTCAAGTATTCCTATATTTCCTTTGTCAGGTTCTCTTTATGTTCCATCTTTGAAAGAAGAAGGAAGAAGAAGAATGTTTGGAGAAAGTTCCTGTTAGGTGTTCCTGTTCAGGAGAAGGTTCCAGAGTTCTATTTGAAGAGAAGCTTGATATTTCAGAAAGGTATATTTCAGAAGTGCGCACAAATATGTTCATACCACGTTCTGAAGGAAAGAGGTATGAAGGACTTAAAGGATGAAGACATGATGACATCATAGATTTATTGACTCATATTTCAATTGATTTCAATTGAGTTGAGTTGATTTGACTTGAGTACAGTCAGAGATGAACTAGCAGTGTTCATAATACACCAAGTTGTGAGTTGACAGTCACAGGTTCCAGGATTCAGTTCTTGATTTTGTTTAGTGTATTTACATGACACAGCAGAAGTACGTTGAGAAACTTTTTTTTTCTTAAGGTAAATGCAAATATGTGGATCCTAGTGTATGTTTTCACGTTTTTGAAAACAGGAGATAGCAAGTTCAGAGACAGTTCATGCTATATTTGTTGTCAAGCAGTGATTGCTTGATGAGAAGACTATTGGATATCTAGTTTGCATATTTTCTCAAGTAATATGGTTCATATTCAGCAAGTTCAGGTTTTTTGAAGGAAAGTCAAATTCAGTTTTGAAGAAGACTTCTGAAGAACAAGTTCTGAAGTACTGGAGTACAAGCTTGAAGCTTGTGACAGGCTATAAGCTTGTGGTAGTTTGCAGCTTATGACAGTTTGCAGATTCAGTTCAGATTGTACCAATATGACATTGCAGGGGGGATTGTTGGAAACAATGTCCATTGATCCATTCTTTGTTGCATTTTATCTGGAGTTTACAACATGAGTAGCTGTCTTATATAACTCTTTGTACAATAAATGGTGTTGGGCGCCTTGGATAAGTCAACCGCCTCTCAACCCACCCGCCTGGGTTCGAATCCCGCGAGCGGCAGCGTGCAGTAGTTTTTTAATATCATGCTTTTGGCGGACGATCAAATTAAAAGATAAAATAGCGATTAACGAACACATGCTTTATTTATCACGATCACATAGTTTTTTCCCAATAAGTGCTTTTGGAGGTTTTCTTTTCAAAGTACAAGAATACTATAAAAGAAGCCATAAGGCTCACTTGTATTTATCCTTAACCAACTTCAACACAAGCTTTGGATAGCTTGGACCTCAGTAGAGGTGGTGTTTCTTCTAGCACATGGGGCAGCCATGGTGCTAACTTGAAGCATGTTGATGAGCAGCTATGGAGTTCTTCTTAATGATTCTTCTTGGAGAAGATGAAGGGTGTGCTCACACTCTAGCTCATGGAGAGGAGGTTCTCTCTTGTTCATGGCAAGAAGACTTGGTCATTAGCAGCTTGATGGTGAGGATCGGCCATCTACATGGTGTATTTGAAGATTGTCTTCTACAAAGAAGATATCAGGTTGAAGATTGTCTTCTACAAGAAGATGTCGGGCTACTTCAAAGACATTGGATGGTGGTTAACATAAGATTTACATCTTATGTTAAGTATTCAGGTACATATTCTCTTTATGCACACAGGTACTACTTGAATTTTATGGAGGCCGTGGCGTTCATATCAGGAGGAGTCCTATTCGGCATAGGTACAAGAGAAACAGTATGTATATGCTTTATGCATATTTTGATGAGGTGTTTAAGAAGGTGTGTTCACATGAGTTTGAGGATTTCTAGCAACAAACTTGTTAGCATTCTATGCTACTTTATAAGTATGTGATCTTTCACACACGTATCTGACTTAGGGTCTTCCATAGCCTAAGTTCAGATGAGGGTTTGTTGACTATCAGTTTCACACTGATCCTTCCTCTTTCAGTCACTCATATTCACTCTTCTATAACCTATAAGGTCACACATCTCATATATATTCAGATTACTGCCCACACATCTGAATATGTTTGTTACATTGTACATTCACTCATTCATCTATTTCTCATCACATAGAGTGGTTGAGAATTTTACTCCCACATTGTACATTGAACATTGGTATATATGACACTATGAGTAAGCGATGGCTTACGTAACACCTTACACATGTCGTCTATTCTTTCTCTATCTTTGCCTCATCATTGGTATGATTAAGTTGTGGTATGTTCATGTTTTGTCAATATGGAAGATTGCTGGAATTAATGTTGTACATGACTGGAACTATGTCATGGACCTGTGACATGAATCTAAGGGCCTACCTCACTTCCAACATGAACACACACTTTTCTGGGTTCAGACAAACTCGATATTCTCTGCACTTGTTGAAGATCTGTTTGAGCTCAGGGATGTGGTATCTTCTTTCTTGGGAATGAGCACATAAATCATCCACATATACTTCTAAGCTCTTTCACAAGAACTCTTTGAAGACGTGACACATGAGCCTTTGGAAATTTGTAGGTGCATTTGTGAGCCCAAATGGCATCACACAAAATGCAAAAATTCCCCACTTTGTGGCAAAAGCTGTTTTGTGTTGATCTTCTGGGGCAATGTCTACTTGGTTGTAACCTGAAAATCCATCAAAGGAAGCTATAAACGTCCTTGCCTACAACACGCTCCAATAAATTCTCGATGGTTGGAAGCAGATAGCTATCTCTTATTGTAGCGGCATTAACTTTTTTAAGGTTACTCCACACTCGCAACTTTCCATTCTTCTTGGGCACCACTACAATGGGGGAAACCCATTCAGTATGCTCAATCTCATAGATAAATCTAGCTTCAATCAGCCTATCGGTTTCTTCTTTTATTTTAGCTGCATAAGTGTCACTATATGTGTAGGGCTATTGTTTTGTGGGTTTGGCATTAGCAGTCATGGGGATCATATGAGAGCAAATTTTCAGATCTACTCCCTTTAAGTCTCTATTGTGCCATGCAAACCCGTCCCTATATTCCCTTAATAAAACTACAAGCTCTACTTCTTCTTCTGCACGTAGATAATCTCCTATGTATGTACATCTCTCTTCATTCTCCTCAATGGTCACAACAATCTTTTTAGTCTTTTCTTTATTAGCATATGATTCTCCTATGATGGAGTCTCTTTTAGGCATTTGTACCGAAATTTTCCGATCCTCAACTTCATGTTTCTTGAAATTTTCTGGTACCTCAAACAATGATTCCTCCTCATTCTGTTTCACTACCTTTCTTTTCTTTTTCTTTTGACTAACCTCACTTCCATCCTTTGAATTTATCATTTTAATGCTTGTGATAGGTTCTTCTTCTTTTTGGTTAAACACTCCAACATCTTCTAAATAGTTCTTTTCTGAGTTAGAGCAACTATCCATCACAATGGACTCTAGATCTTCATCGTTCTCTTCTTCTTCTATGAAGTCACTAGGGTCACATTCTTCTAGCAAGGGTTGACACACGAACACTGAAATATCATAACCTTTCTCATCACAATGAGGTGTCCACTATTCTTCGTTGACAAAAATGTCCATGGTGGCCAATATTTTTTCCCAACTGTGAGGCTCAAATTCCTCATTTGGAAAAATCACTAGTGTAAAGGTTGGGTCTTTAACTCGTCTATCTCTTGGAGAAGTTCCTTCTTCTCTCGCTTTTAGGCATCTTTCCTCTTCCTCTACGACCTTGCACATCCACAAATGAGTATCTTCATGCATCCACGATGGGTCAGGAGAACTTCCAGAATGCACAGAGATTGAATCTTCTTTCACTTTGTGGATAGGATTCCACTGTAGAGGTGGTAGATCTCTAAAGGAGTAATCCTTCAAATTGACCTTAGTCATGACCCCTAAGTGCTATAAATACAAGGAGTTGGTTCCCTAATCCTATACTATTTGCAATTGTCATAGGAAGGGACTTCCTAGGATAATCTCGTAGACATTATTTTTCGCAAAGTCACATATAAAAAAGATGTGCTCACACAAGTGGTGAGCGTTATCCCTTCTAGCAATCCTTGAGGTCTTTCCACATGGCCATCAGCCATTTGAAGCTTCATTCTAGGTGGTTTTAATGTGGGTTTGTCCCATCGCTTCCACAAGGAGGTGGTCGCAATAGCAACACCAGCGAACCCAATAATGAGAACATCTTTACATTATAAAAGGAACCATGCTTTTTTTCTTATCTTTTCACAAAGATAAGGAGAGGTGGACTCATTTTTCTCCAAAAGGTCATTGCAAATTCTATGCATTGAAACAAGCCTCTCCCCCCCCCCTGTTGGAGAATTCCTCTCCTAATCGCAGCGGAAAGTGTAGAAGACCTTCTCAGGATCAAGACTCTTGCCAACAGCTGAACCTTCAAATGAAAACTGGTACCAACTGAAAGATGCAATGAACTTGAAACTTTGGTCACTCAAACTAGACACCTACAGCTTTCAAATGAGGTATCAAACACTCAATTTGGAGTAGATTTGGGTTGGCAACTCTTTGATTCAAAACAGACTACCTGTCCACTCAGTTAGGCTAAAAACTGGACTTCACTAAAACCTAAATAACTCACAGAGCATAAAGCATTTCATAAAACTGTTTTAGAAAGAGGAGATACTGGAGATAAGCTTTCCAACGAATGTTTAAACACTAAAATTGGATACATATGTTGAGAGATATGACTCTCACAAGTAGACTACCCAAAAATGGGTGTGCGGCTAGACATACTCTATGAGAATGAACTGAACGAAATGACTCAAACCAAATGAACTAGCTACAAAGGGAGTTCCACGCCTTCTTTCTGTATACTTGAGTATCCTCCCTTGCCTCTTTTATAGCCAAGTGACCAAAAACTCTCATGAGGAGTTTGAGAGCTCTTCTCCATCATTTCTCCACTACTTTGGACAACCACTCCTCTTACAGTTCAGTTTTTGGATTTGATTCTCTTTTGAATGATTCTCTTTTAGCCTCCACTACTTGCTGAAGTAAATGCTTCTATTTTTCATTTTTATATTTTCCTTCTACTTGAAGAAAATCCTTTTTGCAAAAATATATACGAGCTTACTTCTTTATTTTTAACACTCCCCCTCAAGCTCACATGTGAGCTTGCACCTTCAGCCATATCCTGCAAGTTGATGTCATCCTTGAATCTCTTTAGCTTAGAAGCATCTAAGGACTTTTTAAACATGTTTGCAACCTGGTCATTAGTTCGAATGAACTTTATATCCACATCCTTGCTCAAAACTTTTTCTCGAACATAATGATAATGCACTTCTATGTGCTTGCTTCGTGCATGAAACATTGGATTGTTTGTCAAGTGAATGCTTGACATGTTGTCACCATAAATTGGAATGTTCTCCACCTACACATCAAGATCAGCCAAGAGCTTCTTAATCCACATAACTTCACAAGTTGCAAAGGCTAAACCTCTATATTCAGCTTCTGTAGATGATAGTGCAATAGTAGGTTGCTTCTTTGAGCTCCATGTGATAGGTTTGCTACCTATCATAAACACATAACCTGAAGTGGATCTTCTATCTTCCTTCGAACCAGCCCAATCAGCATCGCTGAAGCCCTTTACCTACAATTCTTCATCATATCTATAAAACAATGCATGATTGACAGTGTGCTTCATATATCTTAGCACTCGTTTGGCTGAATTTAATTGTTCACTTATAGGAGCTTGCATAAATTGAGAAAGAACTCCAACAATATAACACAAATCTGGTCTTGTGATCGTAGCATAGATCAAGGAACCTATAATACTCCTGTACGTAGTTACATCATATAACTTCTCTCCATCATTTGAGCATAGCTTCACATTTGTGTCCGTAGGTTGAGTGACTAGTTTGCATTCTCTCATTCCAAATCTGAAAAGAACATCCAACAAGTACTTTCTTTGCATCAAGTAGATGCCATCTTTCCCATAGACTATCTCAATGCCTAAAAAGTATTTCAGCTCACCAAGATCTGAAATTTTAAACTCCTTACCGAGTTTCCTTTTGATCTCTTGTATTCCTGTAACATTACTTCCTATTATGATGAGATCATCAACATATATGCAAATATATACCTGCTTGCCTTCTTCTTTCTTCATGTAGAGAGAGGGATCTGCATTACTTGGACTATACCCACACCTTGTGAGGTACTCGACCAATCTTTGATTCCAAGCACGTGGTGCTTGCTTCGGCCCATACAAAGCTTTCTTCAATCTACAAACAAAATCTGGATGCTTTCTATCTTCAAATCCAATCGGTTGACTCATGTATACCTCTTCTTGAAGTTCACCATTGAGAAAATCATTTTTTATGTCAAGTTGGTACAATGGCCATCTCCTTGCTGCACTCACTCCAATCAAGGTTCTAATTGTTCCCATCTTTGCAACCGGGCTGAAAGTCTCTTCATAGTCGATGCCGTGAGTTTGCTTGAATCCTTTTGCTACTAGTCTAGCTTTATGCCTTGCTAGACAACCATCAGCATTTCTCTTTATTTTAAATACCCATTTATTTGGAACAATCTTCATACCTTCAGCCTTTGGAACTAGCTCCCATGTGTGATTGTCCTTGAGAGCTTTCATCTCTTTTTGCATAGCTTCTTGCCATTCTTTTTGTGTACATGCTTCTTCATATGCATCCGGTTCTTTGTCTTTGACCACCTGTGTCATATATGCAAAATGCTTTGAAATAAAACTATCATAGCTCAGCCTTTCAATTGGATACCTTGCTCTTGAAGACCTCCTTTCATTTCCTTTTGAACATTGCTTCTTCAACTGGATCAACTTTACCTTTGGTGCGATCACCTCTTCATACTCCTCTTCACTTGCATTTGAATCACTATTTTGGGCAGCACTTTCAGCTTTAGATCTTTCATAAGTTGATGTTGGTGATGAAGAATGACTCCTTAGCCTCCCCTTCCATGTTGAGATTTCTCCAAGTGATGTAGAAGCTTCTGGACTTGACATTTGAGTGCTTGTTTGCTGAATTTCTTCTTGGACAACACCTCCATCATCTTCGCAATCCTCTTCAAGAATCTTCTCTTTCCCTTTGTCTCCAAACCATGGTCTTAGCTCATCAAATACCACATCTCGTGAGACTCATAGTTCCTTTGTCACCGGATTGTAGCACCTATATCCCTTTTGCTCCGATGAATATCCAATAAAAATACATTTTTTGGACTTTGCCTCCATCTTTGTCCTTAGTTCTTGAGGGATGTGAACATAACACACACATCCATAAACTTTGAGATGTGTAAGGTCAGATTTCTTACCAGAATAAACCTCCTCGGGAGTTAGATTATGCACTCCAGCCGTTGTGCACTTGTTCATCAAATAAACGGCCGTACTAGTTGCTTCAGCCCAATAGTTTAGTGGCACCTTCATCTCGTTGACAATGCATCTTGCAACTTCTGTGATATGTCTATTTTTCCTTTCAGCTATTCCATTTTGTTGAGGTGTGTACCTACATGTAAATTGTCTCTTGATGCCATTTTCATAAAGAAAATCTGAAAATTTTTTGGAGAAATATTCTCCTCCTCCATCGGACCTCAAGGTCTTTATGTAGCGTCCTGTTTCCTTTTCTACCTGTGCTTTAAATCTCTTGAACATGGAGAACACATCTGTTTTTTATTTTATGCAAAACATCCATACTTTTCTTGAATGATCATCAATAAAAGTGACAAAATATCGATTACCAGCCACCGATGGTTGTTGTGATGGTCCCCATACATCCGTGTGTATCAAGTCGAGGACATTCCTTGCCACATAGTTGCTTTTCTTGAATGGTTGTCGAGTTTGCTTTCCTAGTTGGCATGCTTCACAAAACTCATGTAGTCCGGCATCATTGAATCTTGGAAGACCTCTTACCACTTCATGGTTGCTCATGTCCTTGAGCTTGGGAATGTTGATGTGTCCAAACATTTTGTGCCACAAATCAATTTCAGCAATCCTCTTGTTTCCAAACTGAATATACATCATCTTTCCATGTGGTTGTTGAATGTCCAAGGTGAACATCCTACCTTCTTTCCTTCCTTGAGCAATGACCTTGAATCCTTCTTTTGGATTCTTTATAAAGCAGCCTTTTTCATTGAAGATAACATGATATCCTTTCTCAACCATTTTTCCTATTGAAATCAAATTCTTTGCAATAGTAGGAACATGAAGAACATCAGCCAATACCTTCTTATCTCCAAGCTTGATATCTCCAACATGCTCAATTGCGTGTTGAGTTTCATCGCCAGTCTCCACACATCCTTTTCCACTTGGAGCTTGTAGCTTTGTGAATAAATCTCCTTGGCATGTCATATGGTTGCTACAACCTGAATCTATGAACCATTTTTGGTTATCACTTCTCGAGTTGTTGTAGTCATGCTTCATGGCAAGGATGGTTTGCTTGTCTCCTTCACTTGATGTACTCGCATAGTTATTTTGGCTCCTTTGGTTGCCTCCATTCATCCTTCCATTCTTTTGCCAACAATCATTTGCATAATGTCCTAGTTTACCACAATGATAACATGTTATACCTTTGTGAGGATTGTATGAACCTCGACCTCTTCCTCTATTTCTTCCTCGACCTCTTCCATGTGTGTTGTCATTTGAGTTGTCCTTGTTGTCCTCCGAGTTGTGTTGGCTAAAATTTATGTTGTTGTAGCTTCTTCCTCTTCCTCTCGAGCCTCCTCTTGAGTTCCTTCCTCTACCTCTTCCTGCATATAACATTTGACTATGGCTGTCCTTACCTTTGTTGCCTTCTCCTTGTTGAGCAACCTCTTCAGCCACAAGATTTGGTATAATCTCGTCAAATGTTGGTAGAGGATCTCTATAAAGAATGTTTGTGATGAGGGGCTTCCACTTTTCTTCACTCCTCAATCCATTGAGGGCTGTTTGGACGATGTCTTCCTCTTCTATCTTGCATCCAACTGATGCTAGCTGATCTCGAAGCTCCTTGATCCTCAATGTATACTCATTAATGCTTTGGTTTGAGCTTTTCTTCATGTTGTTGAGCTTGTTCTTGAGTTGTACCCTCCGAGACCTTGTTGAGGTAGCATACACCTTCTCCAATGCTTCCCAAACTTCCTTGGCTGTTTCTAAGCTTTGCACATGACCAATCATAGTTTTAGAAATATCTTGTGAGATGAGGAACATCACCCTTCGATTCCTCTCTTCCCAATCAGCAAATTGTCTCCTTTGTGCCGGAGTAATGTTGGGATCTTCAAGGTCCACCGGTTGTCGATCATCTCCACTAACTAGACTCCATAAACCTTTACCTTTAAGGTAATTTATCATTCTATACCTCCAAGATTGAAAATTTTCTTTGTCTAACTTCTCAACTTGTTGTCCTAAATCAGCCATTGAAAACTTCTAAGATTGAAGTTTACCTCAAGTATGTTATGGCGCTCTTCCTTGACTTTATGAAGCTCCCCCTTGATTTGTAGCTTCTCCTTTGCTTCACTTCAGTTCCAATGCTTTGCCTCTTCAAGCTCCAATGCTCTGATACCAATTGTTGGAGAATTCCCCTCCTAATCGCAACAGAAAGTGTAGAAGACCTTTTCAGGATCAAGACTCTTGCCAACAGCTGAACCTTCAAATGAAAACTGGTACCAACTGAAAAATGCAATGAACTTGAACCTTTGGTCACTCAAACTAGACACCTACAGATTTCAAATGAGCTATCAAACACTCAATTTGGAGTAGATTTGGGTTGGAAACTCTTTGATTCAAAACAGACTACCTGTCCACTCAGTTAGGCTAAAAACTGGACTTCACTAAAACCTGAATAACTCACAGAGCATAAAGCATTTCATAAAACTGTTTTTGATAGAGGACGTATTTGAGATAACCTTTCCAACGAATGTTTGAACACTAAAATTGGATACATATGTTGAGAGATATGATTCTCACAAGTAGACTACCCAAAAATGGGTGTGCGGCTGGACATACTCTATGAGAGTGAACTGAACGAAATGACTCAAACCAAATGAACTAGCTACAAGGGGAGTTCCACGCCTTCTTTCTGTATACTTGAGTGTCCTCCCTTGCCTCTTTTATAGCCAAGTGACCAAAAACTCTCATGATGAGTTTGAGAGCTCTTCTCCATCATTTCTCCACTACTTTGGACAGCCACTCCTCTTACAGTTCAATTTTTGGATTTGATTCTCTTTTGAATGATTCTCTTTTGGCCTCCACTACTTGCTGAAGTAAATGCTTCTATTTTTCATTTTTGTATTTTCCTTCTACTTGAAGAAAACCCTTTTTGCAAAAATATATACGAGCTTACTTCTTTATTTTTAACACCCCCCCATGTGGACTTTGTCCCTTTCCAACAACATTTTGATTTCATAGACCCCACAAAGGCTGCCTCTTTTGGTAGTAGTGTATTTTCAATCTATAGGGATGAGTTGTTAAATCACATAAGGAATGGGAAAGTCCACATTTCTATCATTATATACTGGCTATGCGAAGATGCATACAATCACACAACTAGAGGTCTCTACATGGATATGGAATGACTCGATCCAATCCTTGGCCTTCTTTATTAGAGTCGATATGGGGCATCATTTGAGCTCTTGGAAAGAGTGCTCATACTCTAATGTCCACTCAAAGTTCTTCCATAGCCCATACATTCCATTCTCTCACAAAGGCTATTTTATGTTGATCCTCTTGCGCTCTTGGTTCTTGATTATAACTAGGGAACCCATCTAGGAAGGTGTAAACCTCCTTGACAACCATTGTCTATAGCAAATGGTCTTCAATAAGGAGTGGATATTTATAGTTATGTTGTACAATGAAATGTTTAAATTCTTTAAGTTGATGAAAATCCTAAGGTTTCCATTCTTTTTAGGCACCACAACTATAGGTGAGGCCTATTCAATGTGCTTGATTTCATAAATAAAACTAAAAAATATATACCAAAAATTGATCAATCTCTTCTTTGATCTTATGGGATAAGGCCTCATTATAGGTGTATGGTTTTGTTTTGGATGATTGTACATTGGATGCCATAGGAATTTTATGTGCACAATCTTTTGTATCATCACCTTTAAGCTCCTTGTATGTCCAAGCCAAGATGTCTTTATACTCACACAAGAGTTGAATGAGACATTCTTCCTAACAACTACATAGATTGTTACCAACATAATTGCAACGTTTCTTGTCCTTAGCTGGGAGGGTTGTGGTGGTGAACCAGGTTCTCCTTGCTAGGATGTGGTTTTTTTGGATCTTTTAAGGCTCCTATATAAGCTAGATTTTTTGATGACATGATTGTTCCTACATCATCTACATTTTGTATCCACATGAGTGCATCTCCATTTTGTATCTAGGAGGCACTCCATTTCTAGTTTATTTCCATTTTATATTGTATTTCCTTTGCATTTGGGTACCTTGCCATTTTCTTCTACCATTGTATTCATTCGCGTTTCACGGAAATTATCCCACATGAGATCTATTTTGGAGAGCCCCTCGCAAAACGATATAAGGAGGGCCTCTCCCCCCATTTGTACTTGGTTAGAAGCTTGAGGAGCCTACTCCATGCTATTGGCAAGCTCATTTCTAATTCACATGAGTTACCCATTTCATGGTCTACTCATTTTGAGTCCCAGACACTCTTTCTTTTGCGTGTACACTCTTCTTTTCATTTTGCTCCCATGCATGCACTCTCCACATGGTATTAGAGTGCTAGCTGGAGGTCTTGGTGGTGCGTTTCGCGGTCATTTTGGTGGTGGTGCGTGAGTTTGGTGGTGTTGCTCTCCACTCATTTGGAGAAGCCTTTGGCCATCCTTTTTCTCATTAGGGCTTCATTTTGACCATTTGCCCACCCTGTCACCCTTCTTCTTCATCAATTTGCTCATTCTTTTAGCCCATTTTCCACTCCCACCCTCATGGTGATCATTTTTTGATGTTATGTATGCATTTCAAGCCTTGGAAGTGCTCATAGACATTGTCTTTTTTCTATTCTAAGCATGTATGATGTATCTCACAATCATGCAATGTTTATAAACACTTCATGTGGAATTTATATGTCTTGATACATCCCAACTTTATAGTGTTCATAAACACTATTGGAATCACGTTTTCAAGCTCGGTCTTCTCTGTGATGAATGGAACAGTATATGCTCAATGTAATAGTCTATCATTTTATTATGCTTGCCACTCGTAATTCTGGTTTGTATTAGCACCTGTTGTAGCATTATAGCTCGAACATCAGAGTTGTGTGTCCAAACTTGTGTATGGAGTAGGGCCATTAGCAAACTCTCTCGCCTCTGCAACTATTGTTCGGGCTACAAGATCCCATTTATTGGGCCATCTGTGCCCCTCGACATCAGGTTGCATCATTGCAAAAGGAAGCTACATCTCTTTATCGAATTAAAGATGAGCTGCAATTGCACCATTTCTTCTCGACACTTTGAAGTTTTTTGGATACTAAGAGCACGAAAGAGAGCAGTGAACATAAACATTTCTACCTACCACTGAATTTTTTTCGGTTCTTCCCTATATCAACACCTGAACACATGCTCAGTTTCCCTCATTTGCCTACGTACACTGTAGCACAAAGAGAGAGAGAGAGAGAGAGAGAGAGAGAAAGAAATGAAGATGAATGTTTTTTTCTGTACACTGAGAGCAACCAACAACTCTGTGCCAACTTCATTTCTGCACATGCACATATTTGATTGTACTCGTATGTGTTGCACATCCATTTTAAGGAAAAGCCATTTTGTTTAAAACCATTCTTTTAGCACTTTAGATATCAGCCATTATCTTTATAAAAAGGGTCATTAAAAGTTGACCACTCTTTTATTGCTTTAACATAGCATCCATTATTTTTGTGAGAAATTTGTTGAACAACTTTTTAGTTATTAACCATTCTTTTAGTACTTTAAATATTCTTCACTATTTTTGTAAAAGAAAATCATTGGTACATATTCATTTCCAAAGCTGTATATCAAGAGCTTAGGAATTCGTTTTTGTAGAGAGTTATTGATACTTCATCATTGTGAATATAGAGACATTTTTTGTACAGAGAACTTCTCTTCTTTTATCTAGTCTTGTGCGTCTACTCTGCTCTATCATCCTCAGAGTCTATCCTATTTTCTGCTTCCCTTCATGCTTCCATTTTGTGCTACTTCTTGAACTTCCTATATTCTACATTGGTAGCACAGCGAGGTTGATGCATCAATGGTTCTATACATGAGCTATATGCATAAGATGCAACACCAATAAGCTAATAATTTGCAAGTACCTTCGTTTAGAATTACCTTCTTTGAAGATGGCCGATGGAAATAGACAAATAGAAAAATTAAGTAAAACCAATTATCAAGCTTGGCGTTAATGCATGTTTGCATATCTTATGGGTAGGAATTTGCATGGTCTTATTAGTGGTACGGAACCTCAACCTGACTTGCCTGACCAAAATCCAACACCTCAGCAAGTCTGGGAATATCAGAGGTGGAATGAGCGTGACAAGAAGGTAATCTTTGTATTGTCACAAAATATTGAGTCGAGCATGATAGGACACATACAGTACTTGAGAACAAGCAAGGAGATTTGGGAAGCATTAGAGTGACTCTTCTCAACAACCACAAAGGCACGATGAATTCAATTGAAAAATGAATTAAGTAATTTACGAAAGGATGTACAAATGTCAGCAAATGATTATGTTTTAAAAATTAAGCAGATCGTCGATGCACTTGCTTCAATTTTGTGCATAGTTGAAGATGATGATTTAGTTGCATTTGTTTTAAATGGTTTAAAAGAAGATGAAAAATGGAAATCTTTTACAACTTCTCTTTTTTGTGAGAGAGGAGTTGCCTGATTTTGATGAGTTGGTTTCACTTATGATAACAAAAGAAATTAATATAAATGGTGGAGAGTCTATGCAAAAAGGTAGTATAGGTCATGAACTTTATGCAGGAAATCAGCGAGGTCACAGAGGTGGTAGAAGAGGAACTTTCAGAGGTCGTGGAGGTCGAAATGAGACACACAAAAATTATGATGTTGGTAGCTCAGATATGAATATGTGTGGTAGGCGGAGATATTCCTATCCTGGCAGAGGACGTAATGCATATCAAGGTAATTTAGGTATAACATGTTATAATTGTGTTAAAGCTAGTCATATATCTCGTGATTGTTGGCATAATCAAGGGCAAGATGGATATGCAAGGCAAAATCATACACAGGGTAATTTTGTTTAGAAACAAAATCATGAAAATGTATTAATGATGAATGTGAATACAGATGCAACTCATAACAATGATGTATGGTATGTTGATAGTGGATGTAGTAAACATATGAGCAATAATGTTGATTGGTTTGCTAATTTACATGCACCTTTGTTTGATGGTAAAGTTGAAACAGGTGACATTTCAATGCACAAATAGCACAAGTTGGAGACCAAAAAGGCAATAAAATTTTAAAAGATTTTCTTCATGTATCATCTATAAGTAAACATCTTATTTCATTTGGTCAAATGGTGGAGCATGGCTATCAAGTATAGTTCAACAAATCTCGATGTTTTGTTGAAAATCCAAAGCAAAACAATAATGTCTTGGCAAAAGGACAATGCCAAGGAAGACTTTTTACATTGGATGTAGATCCTAATTTTGTTTCTTATTATTCAGTTGGTAATAATAAGATTTCTCAAATTGAATTATGGCATAAGCTAATGGGACATGTAAATGTACATAAGTGAAAGAAATGGCTAAAAGAAAGATTGTTGTTGGTTTACTTGATATCTCAAAACAAAATATGATACATTTGTGTGATGCTTCTCAATTGGTAAGCAAGCAAGGCATCCTTTTTCTAGTGCAAAATTGCAAAGCAGGGATTTATTAGACTTGGTGCATACTGATGTTTAGGGTCCTTTGTAGATAGTAAGTATTATGTTACTTTTGTGGATGACTTTAGCTGAATGACTTTTGTGTATTTTCTTAAGCATTAGAGTGATGTGTTTGATTGCTTTGTGAAATTCAAAGCAATGGCCGAAAAGCAAACCGGAAAGGTAATTAAAAGGTTAAGATCAGATGATGGTAGTGAATATTTTTCAAGAATGTTTAAGGATTTTCTTTGGAATGAAGGTATAAAGAGGGAAGTCACTTGCAGGTATACTCCTCAACAGAATGGAGTAGCAAAAAGACAAAATAGGATTATCGTAGAAATAGCAAGAGCAATGCTGAATGAAAAGCACATGCCATTGAAATTTTGGGCTGAAGCAATAAATACAGCAATATATTTGATGAATCATATGCCGACATCTACAACACATAATGCAACTCCTTTTGAGGCTTGGTATAATAGGAAACCTGTTATTGATCACTTGCGTGTGTTTGGTTGTGTGTGTTTTGCTATGGTTCCATATGCATTGAGAACTAAACTAGAGCCAAAAGTAGAGAAATGCATTTTCATGGGTTATGTAGATAATCGATTAGGAAGGATATAAGTGTTATAATCCAATAAGTAAGGAAATGATTATTAGCTCTGATGTACGCTTTGATGAGTTATTGTCTTGGTATACAGGTCCTATTTTGCAGGTTCAAGAAGAAATACAAGAAGAACTTGAGGATGGTTTACATGATGCTACAGGAGTGAGCTCAAAAGATGAGAATGGTTATAGTGAAGAAAAATCATCATCTACATCAAAAGAGAAAGGAAAAGGTAAAGCAAAGCTTGTTGAGATAAGTGATGATATAGAAATTGATGAAAGTTCTAAATCTGATTTGATAAAACATGAACATGAACTTAGGAGAAGTTCAAGAGAAAGAATGCCACCACAAAGGTATATTGAGTCTTATTGTGTTTCACATTCAGCTTTTATGTCAAAAGTTATTGAAGAACAGGAACCTACATGTTTCAAAGATGCAAATTCAAATCTTAATTGGTCAAATGCAATGCAAGAAGAGATATATGCACTATATGAGAACAACACATGGCAGCTTGTACCATGAAATAATAAGATGAAGGTAATTGAAAATAAGTGGGTATTTTGTATTAAAAGAAATAGTGATGGTTCTATTTCTAGGTACAAGGCAAGGTTCGTTGCAAAAGGTTTTGCACAAACATATGGAATTGATTACGAAGAGACATTTAGCCCAGCTGGAAGAATATCAATATACAAACAATTTTGAGTGTTGCAGCAAATAAATCTTGGAATATATTTCAGCTTGATGTCAAAAATGCATTTTTGAATGGTCAATTACAAGAACAGGTGAATATGGAGCAACTAGAAGGATTTAAACACAAAAAATATCCATATTTTGTTTGCAAGCTAACAAAAATATTATATGGTTTGAAATAGGCACCTAGAGCTTGGAATCATCATTTGGTAAGCTATTTGGAAGCTCAAGGGTAAAAACCAAGTGTTGTAGATCCTTCTTCATATGTTAAGTTTCTAACATATCAATGTGTGTATATTTGCATTTATGTTGATGATCTTATCATTACAAGAAGTGCTATTGATGAGATTGATGAAATTAAAAAGAAACTTGGTAAGGAGTTTAAGATTTCAAATCTCAGAATTTTACGTTATGCATTGGGAATTGAAGTTATTTATGATGAAAAAGGTATATGGTTGAGTCAAAAGAAGTACATATGTGATTTACTTCAAAAGTTTGGTTTATTAGAATGTAAAGCTATTGCAAATTCTTTTGAGCCTAATGTAAAATTGAGTATACATGATGGTGTTCATTTTGAAAATGTAGACATGTATAGATTGCTGATTGGATCATTGTTGTATGCTATAACATGATGCTCGTCTACCTGCATTAGAGAGAGAAGATGGCTTGTGGCACAAGATGTGTGTAGAAGGCGGAAAAAATCTATACTAACTACGACATACCAAGAGAGAGAGAGAAAGAGAGAGAGAGAGAAAGAGAGCGAGAGAAAAAGAGAATGATAGTAGCGCTCGGATTCTCTCAACTCTGTTTCTTTGGGTTTTCCTCTAACATCCAGAGCTCAAGTGCAACCATGCATCAGCACTACAACCCATGGTTCCCTTAGCTCTCCTATGAGCGTATGTTGGTGCTGTAGACGAAGTTGAATTAACTCTAGAATGATCGCTCTCCAATGATCGATAGAGAGAGATAAAGAGAGAGCCACACCCTCCATCTGTAGCATCCTAGATAGAAACTTCTCTTTGTACACTTGTTTTTGCTCTATATCTATCTGCATACATCATCAGTGATGACATTGAGTGAAGTGAATCGTACTCGGGTCGTCAATGCTCATCTTTTGTGCTCTTAAAGTGACTTGATTCATAGGTTGTGTTGGCAGCTTCATTGTACTCCAAATTTTACTCCAAATAGAACCATTCATAATTGATGAATGTATGCAGGTTGCATCATCATCAACCACATTTGAATCACTTAAAAAAGTGTTCAGTTTTGAGCATGTGATGATGTCCCACGTGGCATCATCATCAATCACCTTAGAATCATTCGTATGACATACATGAGTGCTCAAGTTACAACGCACTTTTGATCTTATTTTTTTTTGAAGAAATAAGAAAATAAATATTAACAAAGGAAAGTTACATTAGTATAGAGGGCAGGAGCACCTCATATCGGCAAAGTTACAAAGTTGAAAGCATATAAAATCTATGATGGGAGTACATTTGAGATAGCAAAGCTTTCCATCTAGTGTACTTACAATTGTTAAGCATGTAGTGGAGTTCATGAGGGGACAAGGAGGGTCTAACTATACTTTTTATACATTTCAAGGCCACATTTTTTAGATTAACACTAGTGTTGTACCAAAACAGGACACTATAGTGTCCTTTTTTCTAATAAATAAAAAAAATCAAACATACTAATCAAATAAAATTTTGAAAAAACCTTAAAGCCCCATAAAGATCTATACCTAGATGCTCTATAAAAAATATATATTTTAGAAAATAACCTTTTTTGATAACTCAAAATATACAAATGATTGAATATGGTTGAGAAAAACTGTTTTTCTATAAGCTTATATATGAGAAGAAAGAAATATCTCCATAAAAAGAATTTTCCTCCTATTGGAATCATTTTTCTAATGTTAATTTATTGTCATATGATCATTTAAGACAAGTCTTGGGAACTAGAAAAATCATTTTTATAATAAAAATTAGTACAATATAGGGTGCTCACTATATAGTTATACACTTTAGCAGGCTTCTATATGATATTGATTCATAAAAACACTAAAATGGTTTGTGTTTTATCTCAAAAACCATTATATAGTAGAGTAAAGATATGCTACATGTCTTTGAACCAATTATTTTGTATGTATCTCACATACCACTAAAAATCTCAATATTTCATTGAATGGCCATAATCCTCTCTGCCGAGAATAAAAATTCATCCTACAAAATTAGGTTTTCTAAATGATATAAGGTATATATAATGAATTAAAATAATTCTATAAGCATTATAAACTATTTTATATAGAAAAAACTAGCATGTTAACTTTAATCATGTAGCATATGCAATATTTCCTCATAAAATGACCTTTTCTTAGCATAGAAAAACAGTGGTATTGTTTAACTTGATGAAATGACATAGAAATTCGACTCCTAAGGTTGTCAAAAAAATATTTCTAGTTGTAATAATATCAAATAGTATTTTGATAACAAAAAATGATGCATGTTCATACCATCACTTTGCAAAATAATTCATAGATGATAAGACTGTCATATCACAAATGAGCTTCATTTTATGCCATAAACCTAGTAAAACTCATTACAAATCTCTAATTATCGATAGAAACATGTTGACATATATAAAAGAAAAGATTTTATTGCATTTAGACCAATGAAAATAACAAGATCATGATTTTAATAAAAAAACCTCTAACTTACATCACTGTAATTTCTGTGCCAGCATTGAAATTAGCATCATAAAATTAGTGAATAAATATTAATTTTTATATCCTTTAATAAAAACCATATTTTTCTAGAAATATTCAACCCTTATGCCAATATGTTTCATAGTTACATTTATAAATGGTTCCTTCTAGTAATCTAAAAAATTCATCAAACATTGTCTCTTTTTCAGGACACTAAAGTGTCCAAGGACACTAAAGTGTCCAAGTACAACACTAGTGTTAAAGCTTGAAAAGGTTTATCAACTACCTTCATGGCAAATGCATATTCTATATGGAGCTTCAATAGTCTATCGAAAATTCTCATGAAGGCATGCAAGGTGTAGGAATGGACATTGACTAAAGGGAATGGAATAATGGGATTCCAATCCTTATCTGATATGTCACCATTATGTGTACCTAACATGGGACACCTCATTAAAGATGTATCCCATTTAGTAGATGGAGATGCATTTGTGTCATCAGCTAAATCATCTATGTTGTTTTGTTTTCTCTTTGTTCGTTTATAACCTCATGTGCAATATGGACAAGGATAGAGAGCAGATGCACCTTGCTTGCACCCAAACATGCATTTGGTAGTCTTTAAGTCTCCACCTAAGTGCCACTCTACTTCAAAATCACCTAGGCCTTCTAGAGTGATTTTGGCACCATGAATTTGAGAAGTTATCACCTTTGTGATCCATGGGGTCCTACTGAAAATCCATGTAAGAACATCATCAGATTCTTTAGGTACTTCAATAGCACCTAACCACCATATATCTTTCTCGGATTGGACACTATATGTAAAGTGATGGGTCGATACTTCACTTTCATCAATAATGGAATGGGCCATAGCTTAGTTCATGAGTGTCACACTAAGTCTCTCCATACGTCATCCCTTTATGATTTGACATTCGTCTAGCTTCAATACAAACTTGAGTTTGGAACCACAGTCTACATCAAATAACAAACATTATATTAATAAAAATACTATGAATGTCATTATCACAGCAATGGACATACCTTGAATTGTGGATTTGTAAATTTTGACCATTTCCTTTTGAAGCCTCTCCAAATTGACAGATATATTGTTGTACTTTGTGTAGATGAATCCCTTTCTAGATGAGTTTTTCAAATCTTTCTTTGATGTAGATGAATGATAAATGGATGCAGGGATAACATCTTCTATATGCAAGTAATTGCCAAGAGTATTGGCTACATCCTCATTGGTCATCTTCTTCTTCAGAGATACCTTATAAGGGCATGGAAAAATGCTTTGGAAAATACCTTTGTTTTGCAGAGCCTTCTTCAAAAGATTGTACAATGCAGTGTATGATCTAGTACTAACACCCGCTTCATCACATACCATTTCTACCTCACTAGGACTAATAATATCTTTTAAGTTGCCTGCAAAATCTTTAATCACTTGGGTTTTGATGTGATTTCCTATTGGTGGATCCAAAATCATAAGCACATGTTTGTTGCTAAGACAAGAATTTAGAAACTTCAATTGATCCTCCATTGTTGAGGAAGCACTGACATCTTCAATAAATGACTTGTACAATAAGAAACTCAATCTAAAAGTCCTTTAATATAAATAAACAAGCAAAACACAAACCTAAGTGCATAAACAAGTTGCTTCTGTGCTCCACCACCAATTGAAAGAGCCTGAAAGGATGATA
>MU260449.1:112500-137500 GCA_020310875.1 Ceratopteris richardii
ATCAGTTCTAACAAAACTGGCAGCAACAACTTGACTCATTAATAAATCTGTCTGCGTTTGCAAAAATGATTCTTGAAGGTAGAACTCATTGGTGATGGTAGCATCTCTCCTCAGCTTGATTTCAGCTATCTCTGCATCAATTCTCGAGAGCCTGTCTACTTGAACGCCCAATTGCTTTTCTCGTCTTTTCGGCTCCTGGGCTTGAAATTGCATCATTTTGAAAAAATCTTCTCTCTCCTTTTGCACACCTGCAAGTTCTTTTTGCAACTATATGGTCTTGGCGCTCTCCTTAGTGAGCTCTTGATCTCTCTGGAACAATCTTTCAGTAACATTATGTAACTGAGCTTCGGCTTTAAGCACATTGGCAACAAGTGTCTGGGCAGCTTCTTCTAAAACGTTGAATGCATCCTGCGTACTGTGGAGCTCATTGCCTAAGGTGGTCATAGCATCTGTTTTGTATGTAAGTTCTTGCTTCAACCCAAGGATTTCGGTGTCCCATTGAGCAATCAGATTGTCCTTTTCCGCTAATTGTGTTTGGAGCTGCTGAATTTGAGTCTGCAATGCAGGATTTTCAGCTTTGACCGCCAGTGCTTCTTCCTGGAGCGGGGCAATATCTGCTTCGAGCAGGTCAACTTTGTTCTACAACTCCTGTTGAATGGTCCGAGTTGCCATCTTTATCTGGAGGGGCAATTGCTGGGAGAACTGGATGAGAAGGTGGCCCATGGATGCCAATTCCGTGAACATTACGACTGGGGGGGAAGAGAAGGAGGAGGTTGTGATGATTAGGTAGAGATTAGATGAGGTGAGGATGGTGGAGAGTAATCAAGAGAGGATAAGAAACAAGGTGATGCCGCACGAATAGCAATTGAAGGGCCACCCGGAAGAATTTTAGTAGCATCAGGAATGGAAGTTGGAGGAGGAAGAGGGATAAGGGTAGTCGGAACCAAAACTATTACGGTCTCAATCTGTGGTACTGACGAGGCAGCTACGGTAATGGCCTTGGCATTTCTAGTCATTTGCTTGACTGCATCTGCTTGGACAGTGAGTACATCTGCTTGGGCAGTGACTGCATCTGCTTGGGCAGTGACTGCATCTGCTTGGGTAGTGACTACATCTGCTTGGGCATCAGTTGTTGGTGCCGAAGGAGATTAACATTCCGTACCCCCAGTAGGTTCCGCTATCTCCTTCACAGCCTCAACATCCGGTTGATGAGATTCCTCCCGTGATGAGACTTCAACTACATCTTCCATGATAGCATCTTGATCCGGCTGCTTGAAGAAGACGGGACGGACTCGACCTGTAAGGAGGTGGCAGTGTCATGGAATACTTCAACATCTTGTACTGTAGTGGAACCCTGCACCTGACTTTGCGATGGGCTAATTCGACTGCGCTTTCGGTGGAAGAAATGAAGCAGATCTTGATTGTTGGTGTGTAAAACACCACAAGAACTAAACTAATGTGGTATTAGAAGACCTCCATAACCACCATTAGCTTAGCAACACTCACATTATGAATCTTCATCTCTGAACTTAGTGAAAATCAAAACTTCACTTCACAGAAATCTGCGCCTCTTCTTCAATCCTTCAATCTGACTTGTATTAGCTCAATCTTTGCCAAATCTTTTGATTACTTGCTAAGAGAAGTTCTTGCTAGTGTTAAGCAACACATAACAAACAAAACTTTCAAGCAATAACTTCACAATCCTCTGATTTTGTATCAACCTTTATACTATGTCTGAAAACTGAAAATGTACTTCATCGATTTGACATACCTTCACTCTTAAACTGATTTCTCTGAGTACGCGTCCCGTTTCTCAAAGATCTTTTGACCAAATGTAGTTGAGGATTATAGCTTTCCAACGAGCTATCACTTACCAAAAACTTTACACCATGCTTCGAGATCTGATCTTCAGAAGATCAGTCAAATGTGCGCCAGAAAAGTCGTAACTGTCAACTAACTTTCATAGTCATATGAAATGACTTGAGACTCAATGTACAATAGGAATTAGACACAATGCTTCTACACAAACATGTGTTGATTATCAGAGAAGGTGTGTACAAAATGGCTTGGCCTAATTTTGCTCACAGCCATGGAAAACTCTATCAGACTCAGAAGTTTTCTCTCACCATCTCTCTCAGAAATTACACGACTTTTCTCTACTTCCTCAAACTACAAAATTGAGTTCTCTCTTACATGTTTCTGACTCAAATTAACTTATATACCTATGGTTTACATTCATCTAGACTTGAACTCGTAAGTTCTAAAGATCAATTACAAATCTAGACTCTAATTTTGCACTAATTTACAATAGTGAAATTGTCCCTTCACTTAGGCTTGATTTTCTGTAGGTCTTTCCTTCACTTCTTCTTTCCTCCATCATATGTCTCCATATGTCTTCATATATCAATGCCTAATTAGTGAGTGAAGCCCCAACAGCTCCCCCTCAATCACTAATTAGCATAATTTGACTTCTTCACATAATCTCCTTCTCTTTTATTCCTGCCATCTCCTTGAACTTACTTGTCTTTACTCCATCCAAGCTTTTTGTCATAATATCTGCAATCTGATCTTTTGTGGAAGTATACACCACTTCAATCTCTTTCTCCATTACCTTTTCTCTAAGAAAATGATACTGTATCTCTATGTGCTTTGTCCTTGCATGAAACACAGGATTTGCTGCAAGATATAATGAACTCATGTTATCTCCATGAATAATGGGTATACCTTGATCAATTCCCAAGCTTTTGAATAATGTCTGCATCCATATGACTTCCTTTGCTGCTTCCACAAGTCCTTTGTATTCAGCTTCTGTTGATGATAAGGCCACTGTGTGTTGTTTCTTTGAACACCAACTCACAAGCTTATCTCCAATGTATATCATGTAGCCATGAGTAGACCTTCTGTCATCTTGACTTCCTGCCCAATCTGAATCACTATAGGCTCTCAATCTTATATCTGATGTAAAAGGATAATACAATCCTTCTTTCAAAGTCCCTTTGATATATCTAAGGACTCTTTGACCTGCAATCCAATGTGGATCCTTTGGACAATGCATGAATTGGGAAAGAACACCAACTGCATAACTAAGATCAGGCCTTGTTAGAGTTGCATAAATCAAACTTCCAACTAAAGATTGATACTTCCTCATGTCTTTGAACTCTGCACCAACATATCTACTGAGTTTGTGATTGACTTCTAATGGTGTAGATGCCTCTCTGCAATTCTCCATGTTGAACTTCTTTAGAAGATTCAAGAGATACCTTTCTTGTGATACATAAATGCCATGCTCTGCATAAGTGATTTCCATTCCAAGAAAATATGACAATTTTCCTAGATCACTTATCTTGAATTCTCTTTCAAGTAGCTTCTTCACCTCCTTGATTCCTTCATTTGAGGTACCTGTAATTATAATGTCATCTACATATATACAAATGTAGATCATACCTTCATCTGTTCTTTTGATAAGTAAACTTGCATCTGCCTTTGAACTTTGATACCCAAGGTCATTAAGATACTTTACAAGTCTATAATTCCAAGCTCTTGGAGCTTGCTTCAAACCATAAAGGGCTCTTCTCAACCTGCAAACATAATTTGGAAACTTATGATCTGCAAACCCTTGAGGTTGTTCCATGTAAACCTCATCTGATATATATCCATTCAAAAATGCATTCTTAATGTCCAATTGACTCAATGTCCATCCTTTTGATGCTGCAATGGCAATGATTGTTCTTATGGTTGACATCTTTGCCACAGGACTGAATGTCTCATCATAATCTATGCCAAATGTTTGAGCATAGCCTTTAACCACCAATCTAGCTTTGTATCTGGCTATAGTTCCATCTGCATGCTTCTTAACTTTGTAAACCCATTTGTTTCCAATCACTTTCTTACCATTAGGTTTTGGGACAAGTTCCCAAGTTTTGTTCTCTTCAAGAGCATCAAATTCTTCCTTCATTGCTACTTCCCATTGTCTCTTACCCTTTGCTTCATCATAGCTTTGAGGTTCTTCATCTTCCTTAACCATGTAAGCATAATTTTTCTGAGTCAAGTAAGAAGTGTCATATGAATACCTTGTAGGTTGATTCCTTATTCTGGTTGACCTTCTTGGTTCACACTCTTCATGTCTATCTGGATGTACTTCTTCATCAAATATTGGTCCATCTTCATTCCTTCTATATGATCCAACTCTTGATGTGCTTGCTTGCATATGTTCTTCATCTCCATCTATTTGCATATGTGACTTACCTCTTGCACTCCTTCTTATCTCTTCTTCAAATGTTTCAAGCTCACATTCTTTATCTGCATACCAACTCTTCTGTTCATCAAAGGTCACATCTCTGGAAACAATAAAATGTTTAGTTAAAGGACTCCATAGCCTATAACCCATTTGCTTTTCATCATACCCAATAAACACATATCTTTCTGCCTTTGGTTCAAGCTTATGTCTGAGTTGTGATGGTACATAAGCATAGGCAATTGACCCAAACACTTTACAATGGTCAAGTGTTGGTTTCTTACCCCACCAAGCTTTGTTAGTATATGATCAATGTCTACCCCTCATGATTGTATGCACATTTTGTAAGGCCCCCTTTATGAGGAGAAGCCAAGCGTGCATTACCCAATTGATGGGAATCCCAACTTGAATGTTGGATGAAGGTCATATTGGACCATGTAAGATATTATAAGGAAAGGGAGTTACCAGGGTCCCCAATTGTGGGGTCCGGGGCAGCGGTGAGCAGCCCCGGCTGGGGGGTCCAAGGGGGCCAGCGGGCCCCCTGGCTGGGGGGTCCCAGGGGGCCAGCAGGCCCCCTGGTGGGGGTGCGGGGGCAGCGCCCCCGGCGCAACGGTAAAGGGAATATTCCATGGAATATTCCCTGTCGGAGTCAGAAAACATTTATATTTGTTAGGTCGGTTCAACCAGTCTAAGCCGTGTATGGCAATTACGCGGGCGGTGGCCGCCCACGCTCTGCCGCCCATGTATTGCCGTCCATGGCAGGCCACCCATGATCCTATATATACATGACTTCTGCACTACCTAAGACACAGAGTTGAGCCAGCATACCTCTACCTTGTATCTCCCTATCTAGAGTTGTCTAGATCACCATTTAAGCTCTACCTTGAGAGCGCACGGGTGGACAACGCCATCATCTTTGTACTTGCTGCTAGTAGAAAATTGTTGAGATTCTCCTATATCTGTTATCTTCTCTGCTATTGCTCCTGTGTTATATTGCGTAACTATTGTCTTACATGGTATCAGAGCTGTAAGGTTCGAATAGCTTGAGAAGTATCATTATTTTAGCCTACTAGCAGACTAGAATATCAGTAGATTATTCGAGTGATTACATGATGGCTTCATCGTCGAACACTAGTCTTGGTGCTTCTGCTAATGTTAATGCTGCACCTATTCGAATTCGTCCACCTGCATTCACTGAAGGGAAGCTGGATGGAACCAACTATACACTCTGGAAGTTCAAAATTTCTGCAATTTTGGACTCCTATGAATTACTTGACACTGTCATGGGACCGATGGGATTGGATCCAGAGCCTATACCAGTTGAAGATCCAGCAAATTCAAGATTGATGATTCAGCCAGATCCAGATCTTCTACGAGCTTGGAAGAGGCGGAATGCTGATGCATTATGTGCGATTGTCACTAGTGTAAGTGATTCTGTGCTTACTTTAGTTCAACATACTACTAAAGCACATGAGGCTTGGGGCATATTGGCTCGACAATATGAGACCAAGAACCACACTAGGATACAGAATTTAGAAAATCAGTTGGCAAATGAAAAGCATTCTGATTCTGAAAAGGCTAAAGATTTTATCAAACGGATAAAGCATCTTCAAGATCAATTGGCTGCAGTTGGTGTTGTTATAACACCAGAAGAGCTGGCTCGAAGATCTGTACGTGTTCTTCCAGCAAAGTATGATGGATTAGTAACAGCCCTTAACACTCAGGTAAGGCCAACTCCTCTTACATTTGAAGAGTTTTGTGCGATGCTTTTAGAAGAAGAGATGCGGCTGAAGAATCGGCAAAGTACAACTGATGCTGCATTCTCAGCAAATGCAAAAGGTAAAGGCTCTTCTGAGGGATCAAAGAAGAAGCCAAAGAAGAAAAAGTTCACAGGAAGTTGCTTCTATTGTGAAAAGAAAGGCCATGCCATCAAGGATTGCAGAAAGAAGCAAGCTGATGAACGGAATGGGACTGTAAAATCATCATGGAAGAACAAAGAGTCTGCAAACAACACAGAGCTGGAACTTTGGGTAGCTATTGAAGAGGTATGTTCATCTGCTCAAGCTCGTGTTGATGAGCCATGGATTTTAGATAGTGGAGCTTCTCGCCATATGACCAGTAAAAAGGATTGGTATAGTTCCCTAGTGCCTCTGCGGGAATCCATCAATGTAGTGGTGGGAAATGACTCCAAGTGTCCAGCCGAAGGAACTGGAACCATCTCTTTTATCACTTCTCCAGGTGTTGAGAAAAAGTTATCCGATGTTCTCTACGTACCTACACTCAAAAGAAATTTGTTGTCAGTTTCTGCAATAACAGATCGTGGACTTGAAGTTCACTTCAATAAGAGTGGTGCAGAAATCATGGATTCATCAGGTAATGTTGTAGGTAAAGGGATACGACGGGATAACTTGTATGAGTTAAGTGCTTTAACTGCTACAGAAGATAAAGATGTAAGCAGGTTATGGCACCAAAGATTTGGGCATCTCGGATTTGCAGTTTTGAAGGAGATGCAAGGAACAGGGATGGTTGCTCATTTGCCTGCATTTTCAGATTTGCAGGAACCTTGTGAAGCTTGTACGATGGGCAAGCAACAACGAAAGGCATTTCCAAGAGAGACCAGCAATCGATCTCAAGCTCCTCTAGAGTTGGTACATGCTGATCTCTGCGGTAAAATGTCTACACCTGCTTTAGGAGGATCTTTCTACTTTTTGCTGTTAGTCGACGATTATAGTAGAAAGATGTGGGTTTATTTCATTCGAGAGAAGGCTGATGCTTTTGAAAAATTTAAAACGTGGCATAAGTATGTAGAAAATGAATCAGGAAGGAAACTGAAGAAATTTAGAACAGATAGAGGAGGTGAATTCTTGTCAACAGAATTCAACAATTACTGTAAGGATCATGGTGTGAAAAGGCAACTTACCACAGCTCATACACCTCAACAAAATGGCGTTGTTGAGCGCAGGAACAGGACAGTAGTTGAAATGGCTCGTTGTATGTTGAAGGCTCAAGACATGCCTGATTCATTCTGGGCAGAAGCAGTCAATACAGCAGTGTACATCCTCAATCGAAGCTACACAAAAGCACTGAAGGGGATGACTCCTCAAGAAGCATATTCTGGTAAAAAGCCTTCAGTTTTGCATTTCAGAATTTTTGGTTGTTTCTGTTATGCACATATTCCTGATTCAACAAGATCAAAGTTGGATTCAAAAAGCAAAAAGTGTGTCTTCCTAGGATATAGTGAAGAGTCTAAAGCATACAGGTTATGGGATCCTGAGGCAAGGAAGATTTTTGTCAGCCGAGATGTGGTGTTTGATGAACGACCACACTTAGTAGAAGATAAAGGTAAATCTACTATCTCATCAAACGGAGAAATATCTCACCTTCTGCCTATCAAAAGACAGGTTAAAGTTGAGGAGGAGGAAACATCTGATGGAGAAATTTCCTCAATAAAAAGCCAACCAGTTGTAGCTGCACAGCGTAAGCCACTACCAAAGTGGGCACAACAGCTCTTTGATGATCACAATCCACATGTAGATGTACCAGAATCATCATCGGATGGATTACGAAGATCAAAGAGAATAGAGGAGCAAAGAAGAGCCTCAGAACACATTGTTAACATGGCTCTAATGGCAGATATCATGGGTTCGATAAAGGAACCTACCACCATTGAAGAAGCCATTGATGATCCAGATTGGAGAGCGGCAATGCAGTCTGAGTATGATAGTATACTCAAAAATGATACATGGGATCTAGTCGACTTGCCGCCAAAGAAGAAGGTAATAGGTACTAAATGGATTTGGAAAGCTAAGTATAAAGCTGATGGAACATTAGAAAAGTATAAGGCACGATTAGTTGCACAGGGTTTTTCACAGATTGAAGGATTTGATGTTCAAGAAACTTTTGCACCAACAGCACGCATGACAACTATTCGGACGGTACTTGCAGTAGCTGCACAAAAGTCTTGGCCTATTTTCCAGATGGATGTCAAATCTGCATTTTTGAATGGTCACCTCAAGGAGGAGGTATATGTATCTCAACCACCAGGTTTTGAGGTGCCCAATTCAGAAAATAAAGTTTGCAGGTTGAAGAAAGCTTTGTATGGACTTAAGCAAGCTGCACGGGCTTGGTACCAACGAATAGATCATTTTTTCAAAAATATGGGTTTTGAAAGAAGTACTTCTGATGCTAACTTGTATGTAACGAAAAGGGATAGCAAGCTAGTTGTTGTCATTGTATATGTAGATGATTTGATCATTACAGGAGATCATCAAGAACTCATCAATCAAACTCGAATCAGCTTGGGAACTGAGTTTGAAATGACAGACTTAGGTCTACTCCATTTTTGTCTGGGAATTGAAGTATGGCAAAGGAAGGATGGCATTTTCATCTCACAACAAAAATATTCCAAAGAAATTCTCAAGGCATTTGGAATGATGGACTGCAAACCAACTAGCACACCTATGGAGGTAAATCATAAGCTATCTATGGATGATAACATGCCTGATGTAGATGCTAAGAAGTATAGGAAGCTCGTTGGAAGTCTTATTTTTCTGTGCAACACTAGACCAGACATTTGCTATGCTGTTGGAGTGTTAAGCAGGTTTTCCAACAAACCTAAGGAGAGTCACTGGAATGCTGGAATGCGAATTCTAAGGTACATTGCAGGAACCTTGGATTTTGGTATTTTGTATACCACAGGTGATACACTCCAAGGATATTGTGATTCAGATTGGGCTGGAGATTGTGATTCTAGAAAATCAGTTTCTGGATATTGTTTCTCACTTGGTTCAGGAATATTTTCTTGGGTAAGTAGGAAGCAACCAACTCTCGCACTCTCCTCCACTGAAGCAGAGTACAAAGCAGCTTGTTTTGCTTCTTGTGAGGCAGTCTGGTTAAGGAGAATTCTTGCTGATCTAGGCTTTCCATCAAATATGCCAACTGTACTCAAGTGTGATAATCAAAGTTGTATGGCTATTGCAAAGAACCCAGTATTTCATGCTCGCACCAAGCACATAGAAGTACAGTACCATTACATTCGTGAGCTAATTGAAGATGAAATTTTGGATCTAGAATATTGCCCAACAGAGGCAAATTGTGCTGACATATTCACTAAAGCACTTGGAAGAGAGCAGCTCAACAAGCATCTTCAACAGATGGGCATAGGACCGAGACCTACTTGACTTATCATCGGTAAACATTGAGGGGGGGTGTTAGTATATGATCAATGTCTACCCCTCATGATTGTATGCACATTTTGTAAGGCCCCCTTTATGAGGAGAAGCCAAGCGTGCATTACCCAATTGATGGGAATCCCAACTTGAATGTTGGATGAAGGTCATATTGGACCATGTAAGATATTATAAGGAAAGGGAGTTACCAGGGTCCCCAATTGTGGGGTCCGGGGCAGCGGTGAGCAGCCCCGGCTGGGGGGTCCAAGGGGGCCAGCGGGCCCCCTGGCTGGGGGGTCCCAGGGGGCCAGCGGGCCCCCTGGTGGGGGTGCGGGGGCAGCGCCCCCGGCGCAACGGTAAAGGGAATATTCCCTGTCGGAGTCAGAAAACATTTATATTTGTTAGGTCGGTTCAACCAGTCTAAGCCGTGTATGGCAATTACGCGGGCGGTGGCCGCCCACGCTCTGCCGCCCATGTATTGCCGTCCATGGCAGGCCACCCATGATCCTATATATACATGACTTCTGCACTACCTAAGACACAGAGTTGAGCCAGCATACCTCTACCTTGTATCTCCCTATCTAGAGTTGTCTAGATCACCATTTAAGCTCTACCTTGAGAGCGCACGGGTGGACAACGCCATCATCTTTGTACTTGCTGCTAGTAGAAAATTGTTGAGATTCTCCTATATCTGTTATCTTCTCTGCTATTGCTCCTGTGTTATATTGCGTAACTATTGTCTTACAAGCTTCATAAGGGGTCATACCATTCAAAGCTCCACATGGTAACCTATTCACAAGGTATGTGGCTGTATTTACAGCCTCAGCCCAAAGATAATTAGGGCAATTCTTTTCCTTTAACATTGCTCTTGCAAATTCAACCAATGTTCTATTCCTCCTTTCTGCCACCCCATTATGTTGAGGTGTATACCTGCAAGTTATCTCTCTCTTGATACCTGCATTCCAAAGATAGTCATTAAATTCTTGGGAGAAGTATTCTCCCCCTCCATCAGACCTTAGCCTCTTGAGTTTGTGACCTGTAACTCTTTCTGCATAAGCATGAAAATGTTTGAAGGCTCCAAAGACTTCTGATCTTTCCTTTAGAACATAAAGGGTTATCCACCTTGTAGCATCATCAATAAACAAAACATAATACCTAGATCCATTTATTGAACCTTCTTTTGTTGGTCCCCATACATCTGTATGTATGAGTTCAAGCAAACCATCATGCTTGAAACCTTTCTTCTGAAATGGTTGTCTATGAGCTTTTCCCATCTGACAAGCTTCACACTTGTATATCATATGTTGATTCTTTACATTTGGTAGTCCCAATACAGATTGATTCTCCACCATAGTTTTGTTTCCTCTTTCATTGAAATGTCCCAATCTTTTATGCCAAAGATCTAACTCTGTAATTACTTCATCACCATGTGTAATTAGGGCTTGACCAACATTTCCTTGCACTTTGAGAGTAAAAAGTCTACCTTCCTTCTTACCACAAACAATGGGTTTGTATGCATCCTCTGGATCTTCTACAAATACCCCTTCATTTGTAAATCTGACTTGAAAACCTTTTTCCACTATTTGTCCAACACTAATCAGATTCTTTGGTATTGTTGGAACATACAAAACATTTGTTAATAAATCAGCTCCACTCCTGCACTTCACCTTTCCAATTGAATGCACATTGTGTTTTGTATTGTCACCTGTTTGTATTGTATGACTTGAATTTCCTTCTTCCAATTCTGACAATAATTCTATATTACCTGATAAATGATTTGAACAACCAGAGTCAATATAGAATACCTTGAGATCCTCCTTCTCTGATGAACTAATTGAATTCATCATCAATGTTGTATGGTTGTCATTCTGTGTATCATTTGCATAATTGTAATATGTAGTGTTGTATGATTGGTTCTGATTCCAATTTCTTCCACCACCTCTACCAAAACTTCCTCTTGAATTATGTCTTCCTCTTTGAAATTGATTCTGAAACCTTCCACCTCTACCTCTGCCATTGTTGTTCTGATTTTGATTTGCTCCTTGTTGATTGTGCCAACAATCATATGCTAGATGATTGCTCAATCCACAAATCCAACATGTCTTCTTGTTATTGTTCTGATTACCTCTACCTCTTCCATTACCTCGACCTTTACCTCTGCCAAAACCTCTTCCTCTTGCATAATTTGCTTGAGTTGTTGACTCTTCTTCATCCTTTGCTTTGCCTTTATCTCCTTTCTTTTTGTTCTTCACATACATTGCAGAACTTTGACCTTTGTCTCCATCTGACTTTAAGTCTTGCTCAAATGTGAGCATCAATCCAAGTAATTGATTTAATTCTGGCACATAATGATTTAATGAAAGTTCTGTTGAAAGTACAAAAGGCTTCCACCTTTCATCACCTCTTAATCCTGCAAGTAATTGAGCTATCAACCTATGATCTTCAATATCCTCATCAATAGATCCAAGGCTATCTGCCAAGTCTTTCATCTTAGTGACATAATCACTAATGTTCTGATTTTGCTTCTTCTTGAATGTGGTGAACTCTGACCATAAGCTAGATTTCCTAGCTTTAGTGGTGTTTTGGAAGTGGTCTTCCAAAGCATTCCAAATATCTTCAGCTGTTTCTAAACCTCTGATATGTGGCAACAAGTGATCTGTAATAGTGTTGTATATATAAGCTCTTGCACTTGCATCTCTCTTCTGCCATAGCTTCAAAGCTTCTAACTCTTCCTTCCTTGGATGACTTTCATCTTCAAATTTAGGCTTCTCCTCTTCACCTGTCACATATACCATTAAGTCCTTACTCATAAGTAAGGCCTCCATCCTCATTACCCAAGCAGGATAGTTATCTCTGTCCAATTTGTCAATGGACACATGATCTGCCATGGTATCCTTGCTTCTGCTTCAACCTGTAAGTGTAAGGTTAAAGAATGATACCTTTTGTAGACCTTTACTCTTGGGAGCAACTTCGAAATACTCTTCTGATGACTTTTGGTTGTTGAACACCTCAGCTTCCTCCTTCTTTGATAAAGAACTCTTCAAATCTTCTTGTATCTGCACTCCTTTTATTCTCGAGGACCTTATCTGCTCTGATACCACTTGTTGGTGTGTAAAACACCACAAGAACTAAACTAATGTGGTATTAGAAGACCTCCATAACCACCATTAGCTTAGCAACACTCACATTATGAATCTTCATCTCTGAACTTAGTGAAAATCAAAACTTCACTTCACAGAAATCTGCGCCTCTTCTTCAATCCTTCAATCTGACCTGTATTAGCTCAATCTTTGCCAAATCTTTTGATTACTTGCTAAGAGAAGTTCTTGCTAGTGTTAAGCAACACATAACAAACAAAACTTTCAAGCAATAACTTCACAATCCTCTGATTTTGTATCAACCTTTATACTATGTCTGAAAACTGAAAATGTACTTCATCGATTTGACATACCTTCACTCTTAAACTGATTTCTCTGAGTACGCGTCCCGTTTCTCAAAGATCTTTTGACCAAATGTAGTTGAGGATTATAGCTTTCCAACGAGCTATCACTTACCAAAAACTTTACACCATGCTTCGAGATCTGATCTTCAGAAGATCAGTCAAATGTGCGCCAGAAAAGTCGTAACTGTCAACTAACTTTCATAGTCATATGAAATGACTTGAGACTCAATGTACAATAGGAATTAGACACAATGCTTCTACACAAACATGTGTTGATTATCAGAGAAGGTGTGTACAAAATGGCTTGGCCTAATTTTGCTCACAGCCATGGAAAACTCTATCAGACTCAGAAGTTTTCTCTCACCATCTCTCTCAGAAATTACACGACTTTTCTCTACTTCCTCAAACTACAAAATTGAGTTCTCTCTTACATGTTTCTGACTCAAATTAACTTATATACCTATGGTTTACATTCATCTAGACTTGAACTCGTAAGTTCTAAAGATCAATTACAAATCTAGACTCTAATTTTGCACTAATTTACAATAGTGAAATTGTCCCTTCACTTAGGCTTGATTTTCTGTAGGTCTTTCCTTCACTTCTTCTTTCCTCCATCATATGTCTCCATATGTCTTCATATATCAATGCCTAATTAGTGAGTGAAGCCCCAACATTGATCATCGTCGTCATCAATCATCTGGGTAGATTCTTCATGTAGAAGCATGGTAGTCACTGGAGGTGGTTGCGCAGCTTATATCACCGGAAGGAGAAGGGTTAGGAGATGGGGTAATCGAGTGCGAGGCATATCGTGCTTGTCGAGTTGTTTAGTGACAGTTAAGCATTCATGGTGAATGCACCGAAAGAAAAGAACTGTGAAATTGACACCCTCTCGTTAGGCAGTATCAATCATTGAGTAAAAAGGTCTAGAAATGCCATACGTGCATTTTTGCAGGTTTAACGCTGCAACAATAAATTGTAGAGTGGTATGCTCTGGTTCGGGTTGGTAGAGAATGGCAAACTCATTAGATGAGTGTCGGGGAAACAATTCCTTCATAGTTGCGATTGGAAGGAGTGGTCCATCAACCAACCCTTCCTGAGGGAGACAGAATCCCTCAGCAACCGTGTTTAAAGTAACTACGACACGGGGGTTTACACATGTTAATGGCCAACACTGCTCTGTAGCAGGCGTGGCGGCGATGGCAGAAATGATCTGCGCATGGAAGGGGTGACACTCCACTGAATGCCAAGGCAATTCAGCGAAGGCCAACAATCCCTGAGCGCGCAAATACTCACTCACATCCGGAGTGAGACCAGCATGGAAGGTTACTATGTTAGCAAGAGCTTCCATTGCACATGCAGAGATAAACAAAGACACAGAGCACACACGGGTCGCAATCACACAAAAAAAACACAATTGCGACTAACAACGAAAGGAACAAGCTTAAGTAGAAAACACTACAACGAAATAGGCGGCAAGAACCTTAATCATAACGCAGTATTGGAAATATACCGACGTAGTGGTGACATGCATGTATTAACAGACGCAGCGACACAGAGGCGGCTATTAATCATGGTTAGATAAGAAAATGGAAAGATTACAGTCAGTAGGTCAACCAAAACGCGGAGAGCAGAATAGAAAATCAAGTGATAAACGAAAAAGAGTAAAAATACCGAAGACACCTCAGGAGTTGGGAGACGACAGGTGATAGGGGTGGAGCTTGGAGCCATTAATCACTTTTGGAAGAAGGACACTAGTTAAGGTTGCCAACCAAAAAGTTGCGGGTCCCACTTGTTCAGCAATACGGTAAGGGCCGAACCACTGTAGCTTAAATTTCTTGACGGATCTATTTGACTTAGCGTTATAGAAGAGAACCAATTGGTTTTCCGTAAACACAGGAGTTTTGAGGAAACGATCGTGGGTTTTAGCCTATCGCAGCTGCACTTCCTGCATCACGAGGAAACTCTCAGACGCTGTTCATCCAAGGACCATAAAGCCTCCAATCGAAAGGGAAAAGATTCTTCTCGGAAGAGCTTCCGTTCCAGAGCCACACACAAATTGGGAACCACCAGTTCCATCGGAGCAATGGCTTCCAATCCATACACCAACTTAAAAGGAGTTGTGCCGGTCACCACTTTGTATGTAGTATGTGTTGGTGCAAACAAGCCTTAACACTTGGCTTGGTTTTGTGCCTTGAAGAATCAACATAAGGCTTGGACAATTGGAACCTTGGAAGATTAAAGTTTGGACCCTTGAAGGATGTATTCACATGAACCTTGAACCATAGGAACTATTGCCTAATTGATTATTACCTTTTATCCAATGTAAAAGTCAATAAGACTTAACTCACTTTATGTAATCATACCTACCTTCAAAATTCGTGGAATTTGAAAGGTATGAATGAAGAGAATATCTCCATGTGATTAGATGAGAGATTTGAGGGAGCCTACATTTTGAATTTGAAATTCAAACTCTCTTCAAACTCTTATAAAAGCCAATGAAAAAGTCGCGGGCAATGTTGCTCACTTCCCGAGGTAATTCCAAGCAATACATTGCGTGTGTGAGAGCTACTATTGAGCCTACACCTCAGAGTACCATTGGGCATCACTCTACATGCCAATGGGAATGTACATTTGATAGATTCAATACATATACTCATAGTCATTATCTCTGTGTTTTTCTGAGTGTTCATCTTCAAGTCTGTCAACTTCAACAGGGCATATCTCAAGATCTACTGAACCAAATTTGATGATCCAAGGCTCATTGGAACCAGCTCAAAGCATTCTACAACACTACAAAATTTCAAGTCATTCTATTCAGCCAATTGGGAGAAATCACTGTCAAAGCAGTCACTGGTATATTTCTGTGTTGTTCCTAAAAAGTCGGGGGTGTCTCTGATTTTGCTAAAGATCATGCTCAGTGTATAGTTTGTTAATTGGAGTGATTTAACTTGCTAATGGTAGCTTGTTAAGTTAATTTAATACTCCTAGAAGGAATTAATCCAATTGCAAGTGTGCTGGTCACACTGAGCTTAGGACTGAGCAGGTGTCAATACAGGAATAGAAAGTTTTTGGAGTTGTGAAGGTTCAAAATCATCTATTTTGATTTGGTCATTACTCAATCATTTTGTAAAGTACATATATAGTTTCTTGGTGTCATTTGGAAGTTCAAGGAGTCTCCTAACCATACCTGAAGAGAAAAGAGGGCAGGTGTGAAGCAGGTCTAGCAGCACCATCTTGATCTTCTGATTGTACCCAGCCATCACATCCAACAGTGGTATCAAAGCAAATAAGGTAATCATGGGTGATGGTTTCCCTTCCTTCATTGACAAATTGGATAGAAATAACTACCAGGCTTGGTCATTGAGAATGAAGACCTATCTACAAGGGAGAAGCTTGTATGGATACATATCAGGAGATGAGGAGTTGCCCTCATTCAAAACCAGAGGCCTACCTACAAAGGATGAACATGAGAGACTCAACCAATGGTGTGCTAAAGATGCTTTGGCAAGGTCATATCTTCTAAACTCTATCTCTGATTTCCTTCTACCTCATGTAAGGAACTGTAAGACTTCCCAAGACACTTGGGAAACCTTGTCAACATACTTTTCATCAAGCACAAGGGCCAGAAAGAATCAGCTATGGATTGAGTTTACAACTCTCAGGAAGCAATCAAAACAATGTGTCTCAGATTTTGTCACCAAAGTCAAAGACATTGCAGATCAACTTGCAAGTGTTGGAGAAGAAATTGAAGAAGAGCAAATAGTCAGACAAGTGATCAATGGACTAAAGGCAGATGACAAGTGGGAGAGCTTTACCACTGCAATGGACTTGTACATGGACATCCAAGCACCTGATCTAACAACTCTGATTGGACAACTCTTTACACATGAAGCAAAGATCACAAAGAATGGAGAGCAATCAAAAGGTAACAATCCCTCTGCCCTATATACTGATAAGAAGTCTAAAGACAAGGGTAAAAGCAAGAAGGTTGATGAAGAAGGATCCACCTCCCAAGCAAACTATGCAGGGAGAGGTAGATCATCTAGAGGTAGGGGCAGAGGAGGTAAGTCAGGTAGGGGGAGACCCTATAACCAATCTCCATGCAATATTTGTGGTTTGTCTAACCATACTACAGATGAATGCTATAAAAACTACAAGAACCAAAGAGGAAGAGGTCACCAAAGAGGAGGATACTCTCAAGGCAGAGGCAGATTCAATCAATCTCAAGGCTACCATGGCTACAACAATAATTACAACAACAACTACAACAATAGCTACAATCACAATGGCAATTATCAAGGAGGATACAGGAACAGAAAGGATTACAACAATTATGCAGAGGATCAAGATGATTCCTTGTTGATTATGAACATGACATCTAAATCAGGTATCAATGATGATCATTTGTTCTATATTGATTCAGGTTGCTCCAACCATGTAGCTGGGAATGTTGCCTTACTCTCTGATTTGGAAGAACCTAAAGGCAAGCACCAAGTGCAGACAGGTGATGACACTAAACATTCAGTGGTTAAAGTAGGTAATGTCAAAACAAGTGATGGTAATCAGAATTTACTAAGCAGAGTATTGTATGTTCCAACAATCACCAAGAATCTGATGAGTGTAGGTCAGATTGTTGAAAAAGGTCTACAGGTCAGGTTCACTCAACATGGTGCTTATGTGGAGGATCCAAGACATGGATTCAGAAGGATAGCCAAGGGAGAGAAGTCAGGTAGATTGTTTACCTTTGAACTTGAAGATACTAAGAATATTGCCTTGTACAACTATAAGGACCAAACCCTATCAGAATTGGAGATGTGGCACAAGAGATTAGGTCACATTGGAGAGAGGACCATAAAGCAAATGAGTAGGGATCAATGTGTGCTTGGGATACCTAATGTATCCAAGCAACACATGATATACAAGTGTGGGGCTTGTCAATTTGGTAAGTCACACAGATTGCCATATACCAAAAAGGGTTTTATGCATGAAGACTACTTGGAATTGGTGCATACAGATGTTTGGGGACCAAGCAAGGAGCCATCCATATCTGGATCAAGGTACTATGTATCTTTTATTGATGACTATAGCAGATGGACTGTTTTGTACTACATGAAACATAAAGATGAAGTATTTAATTGTTTCAAAAAGTATCTTGCATTAGTTGAGAATCAAACAGGTAGACATTTGAAGAGACTAAGGTCAGATGGTGGTGGAGAATACTTCTCCAATGACTTTGAAGAATTCTTGCAGGAAAGAGGCATCAAGAGGGAGATTACCACAACGTACTCACCTGAACAAAATGGGGTAGCTGAAAGGAGGAATAGACTCATTGTGGAGACAGCTAGGTCTATGCTTAATGAAAAAAAACTACCAAATTATCTTTGGGCAGAGAGTGTATCTACTGCCACATACTTAATCAACAGGTTGCCATCAAAGACACTTGATGGAATGACACCCTATGAGGCTTGGCATGGTAAGAGACCATCTCTGGATCATTGCAAGATCTTTGGGTGTGTTGCATATGTGCATATTCCCTCACAGGTAAGGGGAAAGCTAGACCCTAAGGCTGAAAAGTGTATTTTTATTGGATATGATTTGAATCAGAAAGGATACAGGTTCTATAACCCCTCAAACAAAGGCTTCAAGGTAAGCAGAGATGTCATCTTTGATGAAAATGATTCATGGTATGAAAATGAATGCAGGAAAGTTAGCCTACCTTATGATATGGAAGAAGACTTTCCAAAACTTATCAGGCAAGAACCAACTCAGAAGGAGGACACAAGCTCAGATGATGAAGACACCATCAACATTGAAGAATTCAAGGCTTGGAAATCCAAAGGGAAGATGAAGATGAAGCAACTAGAAGACAATCCAGAATCCTCAACTCAAGCTATGAGGAGATCTTCAAGAGAGAAGAAGAAACCAATTAGGTATGGGTATGATACTTCACTTGTAACCAAGCACTCTGTATATCTTGCAAAGGATATCTTGAATGAAGAACCAGGTACATTTGAGGAAGCTATTACTAAACCAGAATGGAAGGAAGCAATGGATGAAGAAATGGAGGCTCTCAAGGAGAGTGATACTTGGGACTTGGTACCCAAGAAGGACTCCATGAAAGTGATAGGATCCAGATGGATCTACAAACTCAAGAGGAACTCAGATGGTACAATAAACAGGTATAAAGCTAGGTTGGTAGCCAAAGGTTTTGCACAAACTCAAGGCATTGATTATGAGGAGACATTTTCTCCTGTGGCCAAGATGCCAACTATCAGAATTATGGTGAGTGTAGCTGCATCCAAGAATTGGAACATGTACCAATTGGATGTGAAGAATGCATTCTTGAATGGATGGATATCTGAAGAGGTCTACATGTCACAACCACCTGGCTATGAAGATCACAATAAGGTAAATCATGTTTGCAAATTGAAGAAGGCTCTGTATGGATTGAAGCAGGCACCTAGAGCATGGAATTACAGGTTGACAACCTATCTCTTGGATCAAGGATTTGTGATGAGTAAAGCAGATACTTCATTGTTTATAAAGAAGAACAATTCAGAGGTAATATACTTGTGTGTCTATGTTGATGACATCATTATTACAGGAAATGATGTTCAAGGAATTAGACACATCAAAGGTCAAATGATGAAGGAATTCAAGATCAATGATCTTGGACTATTGAAGTACTTCCTAGGACTTGAATTGGTCTACACAAATTCAGGTATATTCATTACTCAGAAGAAGTACATTCAGGACATGGTCAAGAAGTTTAATTTGCAGGAAGCTAAAGTCTCAAACATACCTATGGAGGTCAACCACAAACTCAGTGCACATGAAGGAGAAGAACTCAAAGATATAACAGGTTACCAAAGTTTGGTAGGTAGTCTTAATTATGCTACCTTAACCAGGATTGATATATCATATGGTGTTAGTGTACTTAGCCAATTTATGCATAAGCCAAGAGTACCACATTTAGAGGCAGCCAAGAAGATAGTAAAGTATTTAAAGGGAACACAAAATCATGGCTTGTATTTTCCATATTCATCAGACATTGATATCAAAGTATACTCAGATGCAGATGGGGTAGGTTGCAAGGATGACAGGAGGAGTACATCTGGCTATATATGCTTTGCAGGTGATAAACCAATTTCTTGGTCATCCAAGAAACAACCTATCATCTACTGAGGCAGAATACAGAGGGCTAGCCAATGCCACTCAAGAAGCCATATGGCTGAAGCTACTATACTCAGAATTGGGCCTATATACAAGGTCACCTATCATATTTGGTGATAACACAAGTTCACTTCACCTAGCAGCTAATCCTGTGTATCATGCTAGGACAAACAACCTATCATCTACTGAGGCAGAATACAGAGGGCTAGCCAATGCCACTCAAGAAACAACCTATCATCTACTGAGGCAGAATACAGAGGGCTAGCCAATGCCACTCAAGAAGCCATATGGCTGAAGCTACTATACTCAGAATTGGGCCTATATACAAGGTCACCTATCATATTTGGTGATAACACAAGTTCACTTCACCTAGCAGCTAATCCTGTGTATCATGCTAGGACAAAACACATAGAGGTTCATTACCACTATGTGAGGGAGAAATTACTTAGTAAGGAAATCCAATTATCATATGTGTCTACTAATATTCAATGTGCAGATTTGCTTACTAAAGCTCTGGATGGGAGCAAGCTATGCAGGTTTAAATCCATGATTGGATTACAGGATATCATTGAAGACTAAAGATGAAGACTCAAGCAAGTGTTTGGCTTGAGGGGGAGCTGTTGGTGCAAACAAGCCTTAACACTTGGCTTGGTTTTGTGCCTTGAAGAATCAACATAAGGCTTGGACAATTGGAACCTTGGAAGATTAAAGTTTGGACCCTTGAAGGATGTATTCACATGAACCTTGAACCATAGGAACTATTGCCTAATTGATTATTACCTTTTATCCAATGTAAAAGTCAATAAGACTTAACTCACTTTATGTAATCATACCTACCTTCAAAATTCGTGGAATTTGAAAGGTATGAATGAAGAGAATATCTCCATGTAATTAGATGAGAGATTTGAGGGAGCCTACATTTTGAATTTGAAATTCAAACTCTCTTCAAACTCTTATAAAAGCCAATGAAAAAGTCGCGGGCAATGTTGCTCACTTCCCGAGGTAATTCCAAGCAATACATTGAGTGTGTGAGAGCTACTATTGAGCCTACACCTCAGAGTACCATTGGGCATCACTCTACATGCCAATGGGAATGTACATTTGATAGATTCAATACATATACTCACAGTCATTATCTCTGTGTTTTTCTGAGTGTTCATCTTCAAGTCTGTCAACTTCAACAGGGCATATCTCAAGATCTACTGAACCAAATTTGATGATCCAAGGCTCATTGGAACCAGCTCAAAGCATTCTACAACACTACAAAATTTCAAGTCATTCTATTCAGCCAATTGGGAGAAATCACTGTCAAAGCAGTCACTGGTATATTTCTGTGTTGTTCCTAAAAAGTCGGGGGTGTCTCTGATTTTGCTAAAGATCATGCTCAGTGTATAGTTTGTTAATTGGAGTGATTTAACTTGCTAATGGTAGCTTGTTAAGTTAATTTAATACTCCTAGAAGGAATTAATCCAATTGCAAGTGTGCTGGTCACACTGAGCTTAGGACTGAGCAGGTGTCAATACAGGAATAGAAAGTTTTTGGAGTTGTGAAGGTTCAAAATCATCTGTTTTGATTTGGTCATTACTCAATCATTTTGTAAAGTACATATATAGTTTCTTGGTGTCATTTGGAAGTTCAAGGAGTCTCCTAACCATACCTGAAGAGAAAAGAGGGCAGGTGTGAAGCAGGTCTAGCAGCACCATCTTGATCTTCTGATTGTACCCAGCCATCACATCCAACAGTATGATAAGCCCATAGTACAGCAGGTAGAAATTGGTCCCATCTCTCTAGGCAATCTAACACTAGTTTCTTCAAGATGTTTAAGAGAGATTTGTTGGTACTCTCAACAAGTCCATTGGCTCGTGGGTAATAAGGGGAACTGAATTTGTGCACAATCTGGAATGTTTTCGTAAGCACTTGCATCAAGGTATTGGCAAAATGTGTACCTTGGTCAGTTACTAGCTCCAAGGGTAACCCGCAACATGGAAAGATATCCTTCATTAAGTAGTTAACAACCGTAGCTGCTATAGCTGATCGTAGAGCCCATGCTTCTGCCCATCAAGTAACGTAATCTGTGCATGTCAGAACATATCTATTATTGGTGACTATCGCCGGAGGTGTAATTGGTCCTATGAAATCCAAACCCCATTTCTGAAAGGGTTCCAGAGGCACAACCGGTTGGAGAGGGAAGTAGTGTCGCTGTAAAGGCTGCCCGGAACGCTCGCACTCGTCACACTGTTGTATATACTTGGTCATGTCACGATACATAGTGGGCCACCACAATCCACTCTAGAGAATCTTCCGGTGAGTCAAATCAGTCGCAAAATGTCCTCTGGTTGGGGCAGAATGGGCCATGTTAATGACTGAAGCATATTCATGTGGGGGAACACATCTGAGTAATACTCCTGAGTGATCCATGTAATATAACTCTCCGACAATCAACCGAAAACGTCGACTGTATGTGGCTAGTCTTCATTGAGCAGTGGAAGAAATCATACCTGGTAGACATCCACTAGTCAAGAACAGAAGCAAAGTAACATAGTAAGAAGGGGGTACCGGTAATTCCTGTTGATCATCCGGTATGGTCTTTGCTGTGTAGATAGCTGGTGTTGTATCATCAATTCCCTCTGGAGGCTCACCGGAATCCAATCAAGAGAGAAAGTCAGCAAGCGCATGTGCTGACCCTGGTCGATGTACGACGGAGTAATCAAATTCTTGAAGCAGCAAGACCCATCGTGTTAGCCGTCCTCCCAAATGCTGTTGGCGCACGAGATACACCAATGCTGCATGGTCGATGTGGAAGGTGAAGCGTTTGCCCAACATATAATATCAAAATTTTTTGATAGAATAAACCAAACGGAGACACTCGCGTTCAGTAACTGAATAGTTATGCTCTACCGGGGCCAATCTGCGGCTCACATAATATACCGGACGAAACCATTTATCCGTCTGCTTCATTAGCATGCTACCAATGGCACTGTTGGAGGTATCCACAAAAACATGAAATGGCAATTCCCAATTTGGTGCTTTTAAATTGAGAGCCTGAGTTAACAGTGTTTTCAGTCGGTCAAAAGAAAGTTGACACTCTTCGGTCCATTCCAACTGACACAGGCTACTAGTTATCAAACGATTAAGTGGTATAGCCAGATGAGCAAGCCAACACAAATGCCGCCCATGCCACCGGATTTGGCCTAAAAACTGCATCATGTCTTTAGTTGTCTTAGGAGGAGGAGCCTCCAAGATAGCCCTCACTTTGTCTGGATCCACCTGAATGCCTTGTTTGGAAATAACATGCCCTAGCAGCTTACCACAGGAACAGAGAACACTGATTTATTCAGGTTCAAACACAATCGATATTCTCGACACTTGGAAAAGCAACACCATAAATAGTACAGGTGTGCCGATGTATCCCCGGATAATGAGAAATCATCCAAATACACTCTTATAAATGTGGTGAGATAAGGAGAAAAACTTTCCTGCACCATCCTTGGAATGTACTAGGAGCATTACGCAGTCCAAACCACATTACGGTACACACATAGACACCCCAGTTGGTAATGAATGCGGTCTTGGGTATATCCTGCTCGGCCATTCGGACTTGATTGAAACCACTGTATCCATCTAGAAAGGAATACATCTCTCGACTGGCCACGTCGTCTAACATGGTATCTAGGAATGGCAACGAAAATGGATCAGGTATAGTTGCAACATTAAGCTTTTGGTAGTCCACACATATCCGCAGCTGCTTGTTTTTCTTCGGAACTATAACAATGGGAGAGATCCATTCAGTGTGCTCAATAGGCATAATAAATCCCACCTTCAACAAGCGACCAAGTTTGGCTTTAACCTGTGATGCATTGTTAGGATTCATCCTGTAGTTGGGCTGTTTGATGGGTCTTGCATCCGGTTTCAGCACCACTCGGTGTTGATAAATCCACGGGTCCAACCCCTTCATGTCCCTGTAATCCCAGGCAAACACATCAGGGAACTCACGTAGGAGCTGCAACAGGTGCTCTCGGAAAGTCTCGGACAGTCCTGCCTTGATTTTTTACTGGTCGTGGGTTGATTTGATCACCTAGATTGCAGGTGATCAGCTGATCTTCTGGTACATAGAGCTATCTGGGCTTTTCCTCATTGCCTCTCGACTGGAGTAATTGTTGAAGCATCGCCTCATCCAAAGTCTACTCGGTATTTGACTCGTGCTCTCCGATCAGTGGTATCACCGTACAGGCTGCCGAACTCTAGTTATCAACCACCATTTTTAAATCCACAGTGCCAAGTGCCATCAGATCCTTATTGGCGGTAAGAAAAGCTTCCTCCTCATCATCGGAGAGACCATCTAGCATGTGTACAGGCTCCGCTAAGTATGGGAATTCATGTAAGTCACAGGGTTTCATATCATCCAACGGGACAACATATTTTCGGTGATTATTTTTAAAGACTAATTCATGCGCTGAACAGTCTTGCACTACCTTAGTTTGTTTGAGCCATTGACATCCAAAAAGTAGATTGTAATCCAGACTCGATGTTGATAGATCCAGCACAGCAAAGGTCATTTTGAAAATAGAACCTTGTAGAGTAATCAAAATATCTCGCACCAAGCCCACCGCATGGACTCGAGATTGATCAGCCATACGTACAAAGAATTGAACAGGTTCAATTTGTGTCCACCTCAGCCGTTTGCAAAGGGCTTCTATGGCAATATTGACACCAGATCCGCCATCAATTAAGACTTGTGTGATTTTGCGAATTTTGTACCATACGGTAATCAGTGGTACCGTATGGTCCACCATTGGGTCCAATTCTCGTTGGATTGTAGCTATTGCCGAAGCACTCGAGGAGCCTAGACTAACCTTCTGCTGGAACTGTTGGCGAACTGACCCAATGCCAATAACTGACCCAATGGCAATGTAATTGATGCCTTGGACAGAACATCTCACACCGTATCAATTTTGGGTGTTTTCGGTACGGTCTCCAGTATGG
>MU260449.1:150000-160000 GCA_020310875.1 Ceratopteris richardii
GATCAAGGGCTCATTGGAACCAGCTCAAAGCATTCTACAACACTACAAAGTTTCAAGTCAATCTATTCAGCCAATTGGGAGAAATTGCTGTCGAAGTGATCACTGGTATATTTCTGTGTGATTCCTAAAAAGTCGGGGGTGTCCCTGATTTTGCTAAACATTATGCTCAGTATATAGTTTATCATTTGGAGTGAGTTAACTTGCTAATGGTAGCTTGTTAAGTTAATTTAATACTCCCAGAAGGAATTAGACCAATTGTAAGTGTGCTGGACACACTGAACTTAGGACTGAGCAGGTGTCATTACAGGAATAGCAAGTTTTTTGGACTTATGAAGGTTCAAACTTATCTGTTTTGATTTGATCATTTCTCAATCACTTTGTAAAGCACATATATAGTTTCTTGGTGTCATTTGGAAGCTCAAGAAGTCTCCTAACCATATCTGAAGAAAAAAAAGGGCAGGTGTGAAGCAGGTCTAGCAGCACCACCTTGATCTTCTGATTGTACCCAGCCATCACATCCAACAGTGGTATCAGAGCAAACAAGGTAATCATGGGTGATGGTTTCCCTTCCTTTATTGACAAATTGGATAGGAATAACTACCAGGCATGGTCATTAAGAATGAAGACTTATCTACAAGGGAGAAGCTTGTATGGATACATATCAGGAGATGAGGAGTTGCCCTCATTCAAAACCAGAGGCCTACCTACAAAGGATGAGCATGAGAGACTAAATCAATGGTGTGCTAAAGATGCTTTAGCAAGGTCATATCTTCTAAACTCTATCTCTGATTTCCTTCTACCTCATGTTAGGAACTGTAAGACTTCCCAAGAGACTTGGGAGACCTTGTCAACATACTTCTCATCAAGCACAAGGGCCAGAAAGAATCAGCTATGGATTGAGTTTACAACTCTTAGGAAACAATCAAAACAATGTGTTTCAGATTTTGTCACCAAAGTCAAAGATATAGCAGATCAACTTGCAAGTGTTGGAGAAGAGATTGAAGAAGAGCAAATTGTTAGGCAAGTGATCAATGGACTCAAAGCAGATGACAAGTGGGAGAGCTTTACCACTGCAATGGACTTGTACATGGACATTCAAGCACCTGATCTAACAACTCTGATTGGACAACTCTTTACACATGAAGCAAAGATCACAAAGAATGGAGAGCAATCAAAAGGTAACAATCCCTCTGCCCTATATACAGATAAGAAGTCTAAAGACAAGGGTAAAAGTAAGAAGGTTGATGATGAAGGATCCACCTCCCAAGCAAACTATGCAGGGAGAGGTAGATCATCTAGAGGTAGGGGCAGAGGAGGTAAGTCAGGTAGGGGGAGACCCTATAATCAATCTCCATGCAATATTTGTGGCTTGTCTAATCATACTACAGATGAATGCTACAAGAACTACAAAAACCAAAGAGGAAGAGGTCACCAAAGAGGAGGATACTCCCAAGGCAGGAGCAGATTCAATCAATCTCAAGGCTACCATGGCTACAACAATAATTACAACAACAACTACAACAATAGCTACAATCACAATGGCAATTATCAAGGAGGATACAGGAACAGAAAGGATTACAACAATTATGCAGAGGATCAAGATGATTCCTTGTTGATTATGAACATGACATCTAAATCAGGTATCAATGATGATCATTTGTTCTATATTGACTCAGGTTGCTCTAACCATGTAGCTGGGAATGTTGCCTTACTCTCTGATTTGGAAGAACCTAAAGGCAAGCACCAAGTGCAGACAGGTGATGACACTAAACACTCAGTGGTTAAAGTAGGTAATGTCAAAACAAGTGATGGTAATCAGAATTTGCTAAGCAGAGTATTGTATGTTCCAACAATCACCAAGAATCTGATGAGTGTAGGTCAGATTGTTGAAAAAGGTCTACAGGTCAGGTTCACTCAACATGGTGCATTTGTGGAGGATCCAAAACATGGATTCAGAAGGATAGCCAAGGGAGAGAAGTCAGGTAGATTATTTACCTTTGAACTTGAAGATACTAAAAATATTGCCTTGTATAACTATAGGGACCAAACCCTATCAGAATTGGAGATGTGGCACAAGAGATTGGGTCACATTGGAGAGAGAACCATAAAGCAAATGAGTAGAGACCAATGTGTGCTTGGGATACCTAATGTATCCAAGCAACACATGATATACAAGTGTGGGGCTTGTCAATTTGGTAAGTCACACAGGTTGCCATATACCAAGAAAGGATTTATGCATGAAGATTACTTGGAATTGGTGCATACAGATGTTTGGGGACCAAGCAAGGAGCCATCCATATCTGGATCAAGGTACTATGTATCTTTTATAGATGACTATAGCAGATGGACTATCTTGTACTTCATGAAACATAAAGATGAAGTATTTAATTGCTTCAAAAGGTATCTTGCATTAGTAGAGAATCAAACAGGTAGACAATTGAAAAGGTTAAGGTCTGATGGTGGTGGAGAATACTTCTCCAATGACTTTGAAGAGTTCTTGCAGGAAAGAGGCATCAAGAGGGAGATTACCACAAGGTACTCACCTGAACAAAATGGGGTAGCTGAAAGAAGAAATAGGCTCATTGTGGAGACAGCTAGGTCTATGCTCAATGAGAAGAAACTACCAAATTATCTTTGGGCAGAAAGTGTATCTACTGCCACATATTTGATCAACAGGTTGCCATCAAAGACACTTGATGGAATGACACCCTATGAGGCTTGGCATGGCAAGAGACCATCTCTGGATCATTGCAAGATCTTTGGGTGTGTTGCATATGTGCATATTCCCTCACAGGTAAGGGGAAAGCTAGACCCTAAGGCTGAAAAATGTATCTTTATTGGTTATGATTTGAATCAGAAAGGATACAGGTTCTATAACCCCTCAAACAAAGGCTTCAAGGTAAGCAGAGATGTCATCTTTGATGAAAATGATTCATGGTATGATAATGAGTGCAGGAAAGTGAGTTTACCTTATGATATGGAAGAAGACTTTCCAAAGCTTGTCAGACAAGAACCAACTCAGAATGAGGATACAAGTTCAGATGATGAAGACACCATCAACATTGAAGAATTCAAAGCTTGGAAATCCAAAGGGAAGATGAAGATGAAGCAACTTGAAGACAATCCAGAATCCTCAACTCAAGCTATGAGGAGATCTTCAAGGGAGAAGAAGAAACCAATTAGGTATGGGTATGATACTTCACTTGTAACCAAGCACTCTGTATATCTTGCAAAGGATATCTTAAGTGAAGAACCAGGTACATTTGAGGAAGCTATTACTAAACCAGAATGGAAGGAAGCAATGGATGAAGAAATGGAGGCTCTCAAGGAGAGTGATACTTGGGACTTGGTACCCAAGAAGGACTCCATGAAGGTGATAGGATCCAGATGGATCTACAAACTCAAAAGAAACTCAGATGGTACAATAAGCAGGTACAAAGCTAGGTTGGTAGCCAAGGGTTTTGCACAAACCCAAGGCATTGATTATGAGGAGACATTTTCTCCTGTGGCAAAGATGCCAACTATCAGAATTATGGTGAGTGTAGCTGCATCCAAGAATTGGAACATGTACCAATTGGATGTGAAGAATGCATTCTTGAATGGATGGATATCTGAAGAAGTCTACATGTCACAACCACCTGGCTATGAGGATCCCAATAAGGTAAATCATGTTTGCAAATTGAAGAAAGCTCTGTATGGATTGAAACAGGCACCTAGAGCATGGAACTATAGGTTGACAACCTATCTCTTGGATCAAGGATTTGTGATGAGTAAAGCAGATACTTCATTGTTTATAAAGAAGAACAATTCAGAGGTAATATACTTGTGTGTCTATGTTGATGACATCATTATTACAGGAAATGATGTTCAAGGAATTAGACACATCAAAGGTCAAATGATGAAGGAATTTAAGATCAATGATCTTGGATTATTGAAGTACTTCCTAGGACTTGAATTGGTCTACACAAATTCAGGTATATTCATTACTCAGAAGAAGTACATTCAGGACATGGTCAAGAAGTTTAATTTGCAGGAAGCTAAAATCTCAAACATTCCTATGGAGGTCAACCACAAACTCAGTGCACATGAAGGAGAAGAACTCAAGGATATTACAGGTTACCAAAGTTTGGTAGGTAGTCTCAATTATGCTACCTTAACTAGGATTGATATCTCATATGGTGTTAGTGTACTTAGCCAATTTATGCATAAGCCAAGAGTACCACATTTGGAGGCAGCCAAGAAGATAGTTAAGTACCTAAAAGGAACACAAAATCATGGGTTGTATTATCCATATTCATCAGACATTGATATCAAGGTATACTCAGATGCAGATTGGGCAGGTTGTAAGGATGACAGGAGGAGTACATCTGGTTACATATGCTTTGCAGGTGATAAACCAATTTCTTGGTCATCCAAGAAACAACCCACAGTGGCTCTATCATCCACTGAGGCAGAGTACAGAGGGCTAGCCAATGCCACTCAAGAAGCAATATGGTTGAAGTTACTCTATTCAGAATTGGGCCTATACACAAGTCCACCTATCATATTTGGTGATAACACAAGTTCACTTCATTTAGCTGCTAATCCTGTGTATCATGCTAGGACAAAACACATAGAGGTTCATTACCACTATGTGAGGGAGAAACTACTTAGCAAAGAAATCCAATTATCATATGTGTCCACTAATATTCAATGTGCAGATTTGCTTACAAAAGCTTTGGATGGGAGCAAGCTATGCAAGTTTAAATCCATGATTGGATTACAGGATATCATTGAAGACTAAAGATGAAGACTCAAGCAAGTGTTTGGCTTGAGGGGGAGCTGTTGGTGCAAACAAGCCTTAACACTTGGACTTGTTTTGTGTCTTAAAGACTCAACATGAAGATTGCACAAAGATCACTTAGCTTTGGATATCAACATTGAAGTTTATTGCAAAAGTTTGGATTACTTCATTTCAAGAAAGAGCATAGGAACACATGCCTATGCTTAGTTACTTATTACTTTATGTAAAAGTCAAAGTGACTTCTTGTAATTGTACCTACCTTCAAAAGTCGTGAAATTTGAAAGGTATGAATGGAGAGAATATCTCCATGTGATTAGTTGAGAGATTTGAGGGAGCCTACATTTGAAGTTTGAAATTCAAATTCCTTCAAAAACATCTATAAAAATCAATGTAAAAGTCGCGGGATATGTTACACTCTTCCCGAGGCTAATCCAAGCATATTTGTGAGAGTGTGAGAGCTACTACCTAGCCTACACCTCTGAGTACCATTGGGCATCATTCTATATGCCAATGGGAATGTACATTTGATAGTATCAATACATATACTCATAGTTTTTACTCTGTGTTTTCTCTGAGTGACTACCTTCAAGTCTGTCAACTTGAACAGAGCATATCTCAAGATCTACTGAACCAAATTTGATGATCAAGGGCTCATTGGAACCAGCTCAAAGCATTCTACAACACTACAAAGTTTCCAGTCAATCTATTCAGCCAATTGGGAGAAATCGCTGTCGAAGTGATCACTGGTATATTTCTGTGTGATTCCTAAAAAGTCGGGGGTGTCCCTGATTTTGCTAAACATCATGCTCAGTATATAGTTTATCATTTGGAGTGAGTTAACTTGCTAATGGTAGCTTGTTAAGTTAATTTAATACTCCCAGAAGGAATTAGACCAATTGTAAGTGTGCTGGACACACTGAACTTAGGACTGAGCAGGTGTCATTACAGGAATAGCAAGTTTTTTGGACTTATGAAGGTTCAAACTTATCTGTTTTGATTTGATCATTTCTCAATCACTTTGTAAAGCACATATATAGTTTCTTGGTGTCATTTGGAAGCTCAAGAAGTCTTCTAACCATATCTGAAGAAAAAAAAGGGCAGGTGTGAAGCAGGTCTAGCAGCACCACCTTGATCTTCTGATTGTACCCAGCCATCACATCCAACAGTGGTATCAGAGCAAACAAGGTAATCATGGGTGATGGTTTCCCTTCCTTTATTGACAAATTGGATAGGAATAACTACCAGGCATGGTCATTAAGAATGAAGACTTATCTACAAGGGAGAAGCTTGTATGGATACATATCAGGAGATGAGGAGTTGCCCTCATTCAAAACCAGAGGCCTACCTACAAAGGATGAGCATGAGAGACTAAATCAATGGTGTGCTAAAGATGCTTTAGCAAGGTCATATCTTCTAAACTCTATCTCTGATTTCCTTCTACCTCATGTTAGGAACTGTAAGACTTCCCAAGAGACTTGGGAGACCTTGTCAACATACTTCTCATCAAGCACAAGGGCCAGAAAGAATCAGCTATGGATTGAGTTTACAACTCTTAGGAAACAATCAAAACAATGTGTTTCAGATTTTGTCACCAAAGTCAAAGATATAGCAGATCAACTTGCAAGTGTTGGAGAAGAGATTGAAGAAGAGCAAATTGTTAGGCAAGTGATCAATGGACTCAAAGCAGATGACAAGTGGGAGAGCTTTACCACTGCAATGGACTTGTACATGGACATTCAAGCACCTGATCTAACAACTCTGATTGGACAACTCTTTACACATGAAGCAAAGATCACAAAGAATGGAGAGCAATCAAAAGGTAACAATCCCTCTGCCCTATATACAGATAAGAAGTCTAAAGACAAGGGTAAAAGTAAGAAGGTTGATGATGAAGGATCCACCTCCCAAGCAAACTATGCAGGGAGAGGTAGATCATCTAGAGGTAGGGGCAGAGGAGGTAAGTCAGGTAGGGGGAGACCCTATAATCAATCTCCATGCAATATTTGTGGCTTGTCTAATCATACTACAGATGAATGCTACAAAAACTACAAAAACCAAAGAGGAAGAGGTCACCAAAGAGGAGGATACTCCCAAGGCAGGAGCAGATTCAATCAATCTCAAGGCTACCATGGCTACAACAATAATTACAACAACAACTACAACAATAGCTACAATCACAATGGCAATTATCAAGGAGGATACAGGAACAGAAAGGATTACAACAATTATGCAGAGGATCAAGATGATTCCTTGTTGATTATGAACATGACATCTAAATCAGGTATCAATGATGATCATTTGTTCTATATTGACTCAGGTTGCTCTAACCATGTAGCTGGGAATGTTGCCTTACTCTCTGATTTGGAAGAACCTAAAGGCAAGCACCAAGTGCAGACAGGTGATGACACTAAACACTCAGTGGTTAAAGTAGGTAATGTCAAAACAAGTGATGGTAATCAGAATTTGCTAAGCAGAGTATTGTATGTTCCAACAATCACCAAGAATCTGATGAGTGTAGGTCAGATTGTTGAAAAAGGTCTACAGGTCAGGTTCACTCAACATGGTGCATTTGTGGAGGATCCAAAACATGGATTCAGAAGGATAGCCAAGGGAGAGAAGTCAGGTAGATTATTTACCTTTGAACTTGAAGATACTAAAAATATTGCCTTGTATAACTATAGGGACCAAACCCTATCAGAATTGGAGATGTGGCACAAGAGATTGGGTCACATTGGAGAGAGAACCATAAAGCAAATGAGTAGAGACCAATGTGTGCTTGGGATACCTAATGTATCCAAGCAACACATGATATACAAGTGTGGGGCTTGTCAATTTGGTAAGTCACACAGGTTGCCATATACCAAGAAAGGATTTATGCATGAAGATTACTTGGAATTGGTGCATACAGATGTTTGGGGACCAAGCAAGGAGCCATCCATATCTGGATCAAGGTACTATGTATCTTTTATAGATGACTATAGCAGATGGACTACCTTGTACTTCATGAAACATAAAGATGAAGTATTTAATTGCTTCAAAAGGTATCTTGCATTAGTAGAGAATCAAACAGGTAGACAATTGAAAAGGTTAAGGTCTGATGGTGGTGGAGAATACTTCTCCAATGACTTTGAAGAGTTCTTGCAGGAAAGAGGCATCAAGAGGGAGATTACCACAAGGTACTCACCTGAACAAAATGGGGTAGCTGAAAGAAGAAATAGGCTCATTGTGGAGACAGCTAGGTCTATGCTCAATGAGAAGAAACTACCAAATTATCTTTGGGCAGAAAGTGTATCTACTGCCACATATTTGATCAACAGGTTGCCATCAAAGACACTTGATGGAATGACACCCTATGAGGCTTGGCATGGCAAGAGACCATCTCTGGATCATTGCAAGATCTTTGGGTGTGTTGCATATGTGCATATTCCCTCACAGGTAAGGGGAAAGCTAGACCCTAAGGCTGAAAAATGTATCTTTATTGGTTATGATTTGAATCAGAAAGGATACAGGTTCTATAACCCCTCAAACAAAGGCTTCAAGGTAAGCAGAGATGTCATCTTTGATGAAAATGATTCATGGTATGATAATGAGTGCAGGAAAGTGAGTTTACCTTATGATATGGAAGAAGACTTTCCAAAGCTTGTCAGACAAGAACCAACTCAGAATGAGGATACAAGTTCAGATGATGAAGACACCATCAACATTGAAGAATTCAAAGCTTGGAAATCCAAAGGGAAGATGAAGATGAAGCAACTTGAAGACAATCCAGAATCCTCAACTCAAGCTATGAGGAGATCTTCAAGGGAGAAGAAGAAACCAATTAGGTATGGGTATGATACTTCACTTGTAACCAAGCACTCTGTATATCTTGCAAAGGATATCTTAAGTGAAGAACCAGGTACATTTGAGGAAGCTATTACTAAACCAGAATGGAAGGAAGCAATGGATGAAGAAATGGAGGCTCTCAAGGAGAGTGATACTTGGGACTTGGTACCCAAGAAGGACTCCATGAAGGTGATAGGATCCAGATGGATCTACAAACTCAAAAGAAACTCAGATGGTACAATAAGCAGGTACAAAGCTAGGTTGGTAGCCAAGGGTTTTGCACAAACCCAAGGCATTGATTATGAGGAGACATTTTCTCCTGTGGCAAAGATGCCAACTATCAGAATTATGGTGAGTGTAGCTGCATCCAAGAATTGGAACATGTACCAATTGGATGTGAAGAATGCATTCTTGAATGGATGGATATCTGAAGAAGTCTACATGTCACAACCACCTGGCTATGAGGATCCCAATAAGGTAAATCATGTTTGCAAATTGAAGAAAGCTCTGTATGGATTGAAACAGGCACCTAGAGCATGGAACTATAGGTTGACAACCTATCTCTTGGATCAAGGATTTGTGATGAGTAAAGCAGATACTTCATTGTTTATAAAGAAGAACAATTCAGAGGTAATATACTTGTGTGTCTATGTTGATGACATCATTATTACAGGAAATGATGTTCAAGGAATTAGACACATCAAAGGTCAAATGATGAAGGAATTTAAGATCAATGATCTTGGATTATTGAAGTACTTCCTAGGACTTGAATTGGTCTACACAAATTCAGGTATATTCATTACTCAGAAGAAGTACATTCAGGACATGGTCAAGAAGTTTAATTTGCAGGAAGCTAAAATCTCAAACATTCCTATGGAGGTCAACCACAAACTCAGTGCACATGAAGGAGAAGAACTCAAGGATATTACAGGTTACCAAAGTTTGGTAGGTAGTCTCAATTATGCTACCTTAACTAGGATTGATATCTCATATGGTGTTAGTGTACTTAGCCAATTTATGCATAAGCCAAGAGTACCACATTTGGAGGCAGCCAAGAAGATAGTTAAGTACCTAAAAGGAACACAAAATCATGGGTTGTATTATCCATATTCATCAGACATTGATATCAAGGTATACTCAGATGCAGATTGGGCAGGTTGTAAGGATGACAGGAGGAGTACATCTGGTTACGTATGCTTTGCAGGTGATAAACCAATTTCTTGGTCATCCAAGAAACAACCCACAGTGGCTCTATCATCCACTGAGGCAGAGTACAGAGGGCTAGCCAATGCCACTCAAGAAGCAATATGGTTGAAGTTACTCTATTCAGAATTGGGCCTATACACAAGGCCACCTATCATATTTGGTGATAACACAAGTTCACTTCATTTA
>MU260449.1:180000-185000 GCA_020310875.1 Ceratopteris richardii
ATCAAGAATTGTAAATACGAGAACAGGACGTGTAACAGAGTAGTGAACAAGGGAGTGCACATAACGCACATAAAGAAGGATCGTGGAGCATATCGAAAGTGAGAGGCACGGAAGAGCGTGGAAGAATGAAGACTATATATATATCAATCAAGAATCGAGAAAAAGAGGAAAAATATATAGCAGATGCGTAGAGACGCAGAGATACAGATATACAGATAGAGAGAGAAATAGAAGACGCTAGAGATCCCGTATGTAGTATAGAAGACGCCATAGATCACGTATGTAAAGATGAATAGCAGAAACCTGAAATGTCAGGTATTTATCTGAGAGAGATGGTAATAAGAAACTACTCAGTGTAGGAGAGTTTCTATAGCTTGAGCAAGAAGAGGCCAAGCTTGTTTGTATACATCTTCTCTAATGGAAAACACATGTTCATGTGGAAGCTCTGCGCGCATTCTTCGTATGAGTAGAAGTTTGAATATTCTATGTTACGGTTAAAGTTAGTTTCACCGTATACGTACTTTCGGTCACTTACGGCGTATTAAATAAACGTGTTTTTGGGAAGAACCACGAAGTATATCTCACAGAATAATATAGAGTTTTGTATGAGACATAGCTTATCTTGTAGCTAAAAGTCTCTACTTTATACAGATCAAAGTTTCCGGTGAAATGGATATGTACACACAGTACAAGCCTAACCGGAAAGAGGCACTCTGAACTGATGAAGTTTTTTTCTCCAAACTTCAGGAAGAGTTCTGTCAGTAAGGAAAGTTCACTCATCACTTCCTTATTTCACGTATAAACATTTGAAGCAATTACGAACAGATTTGAAGATCATTCTGGTAAGATTCGGATATAATTACGGTGACAGTCTGGTGACAGTCCAGTGAAGTTCCGGTGGAATTTTTCAGTAAATTCAAACGCAGTCTTATGTGGTTGAGTGTCAGAAACGTTTCTAAGCTACTGCTGATCATAGAGGTGTTCTAATATCACTCTAGCTTAGTTCTTCTTGGGCGTGGCGAATTCCGCAGGCTTGATAAGATTCCAGCCTTGTCACGTCATCAAGAAGTAGTATCAGAGCTATAAATAAGGCCCAACAAGTGGTATGAGAGCCAGGCATATCTAACGAGAGCCGGTTAGATCCAAGAGCCAGTTAACCAAGAAAGATTCTGAAGAAACAGAAACAAGAAAGATCATGGCAGATCATGTCCAAATTGATAAGTTGGACAGAGATAATTACCCTGCATGGGTAATGCGCATGGAAGCCTTACTTATGAGTAAGGACTTAATGACGAATGTGACCGGAGAAGAAAAAAAGCCGACTTTCGAAGATGATAGTCAATCGGAAAAAGAAGAATTAGAAGCCTTGAAGCTATGGCAGAAGAAAGATGCAACGGCAAGAGCCTACATCTACAATACAGTTACGGACCATCTACTACCGCACATTAGAGGTCTAGAGAAAGCGGAGCACATATGGAGTGCATTGGAAGATCATTTCCAAAATACTACGAAAGCTAGGAAGGCTAGCTTATGGTCCGAATTCACGACGTTCAAAAAGAAGTCGAGTCAAAGCATTAGTGACTATGTCACTAAGATGAAGGATCTAGCAGATAGTCTTGGATCCATAAATGAAGATGTCGAAGATCACAGATTGATAGCGCAAGTGCTCACAGGGTTGAGAGGAGATGAAAGGTGGAAATCTTTTGTACTCTCAACTGAACTATCTCTAAATCATTTTGTACCAGATTTAAATCAGTTGCTTGGTTTGATGCTCACATATGAGCAAGACCTTAAAGGAGATGGAGAAAAAGGACAAAGCTCCGCAATGTACATAAAGAACAAGAAGGGAGATAAAGGTAAGTCAAAAGACAAAGAAGAGTCGAGCTCTCAGGCTTATTACGCAAGAGGTAAAGGCACCGGCAGAGGAAGAGCAAGAGGCTTTGGAAGAGGAAGAAGCAGCCAGAATATCAACAAGAAAGCTTGCTGGATCTGTGGACTCAGTAATCGTCTAGCTCATGACTGTTGTCACAATCAACAAGGATCAAATCAAAATCAGAACAGTAATAGCAGAGGCAGAAGCGGAAGATATCAATGAGGTAGACAAAACCAAAGAAGAGGCTATGGCAGAGGTGGAACAAGAAGTTGGGGACAAAATCAATCTTTCAACATCACCTACAACAACTACGTAAATGACACGCAGAATGAAAGTCATACATCGTTGATGATGAACTCTATCAGCACATCAGAAAACGAAGAACTAAAGGTATTTTACATTGACTCCGGATGTTCTAATCATTTGTCAGGAAATATAGAATTGATGTCAAAACTGGAAAAAGGTAGTTCGTGTCACACTGTTCAAACAAGTGACAATACAAGACATAGTGTTCATTCAATTGGAAAAGTGAAGTGTAAGAGTGGAGCAGATTTGCTAACCAATGTTTTGTATGTTCCGACAGTACCAAAAAATTTGATTAGCGTGGAACAAATAGTTGAGAAAGGTTTTTAGGTCAGATTTACAAATGGAGGCGTATTTGTAGAAGATCCCGAGAACGGATACAATCAGATCGTCTCTGGTAAGAAAGAAGGCAGACTCTTTACTTTAAGAGTACAAGGGAACATTGGCCAAGCGTTGCTCACACATGGTGAAAAAGTAATTACAGAACTTGACCTCTGGCATAAGAGATTAGGTCATTTCAATGAAAAAGGAATTAAAACTATGATAGCGAATCAGTCAGTACTGGGATTACCGAATGTACAGAATCAACATATGATTCACAAGTGCGAAGCATGTCAGATGGGGAAAGCCCACAGGTTACCTTTCCAGAAGAAAGGATTCAAACATGATGGAGTACTCGAACTCCTTCATACAGATGTATGGGGTCCAACAAAAGAAGGATCAATCAGCGGATCAAGGTACTATGTTTTATTCATTGATGATGCTACAAGATGGATAACGCTATATGTTTTGAAAGAGAAAACAGAAGTGTTTGGAGATTTCAGGCATTTTCATGCATACGCTGAAAGACTCACAGGACAAAAACTCAAAAGACTAAGGTCTGATGGAGGGGGAGAATACTTCTCCTGAGAGTTCAATGACTATCTTTGGAATGCATGCATTAAGAGGGAAATAACCTGCAGATGTACACCACAACAAAATGGAGTAGCAGAAAGAAGGAACAGAGTTCTAGTTGAGTTTGCACGAGCCATGTTAAACGAGAAGGGTTGTCCAAATTATCTTTGGGCTGAGGCTGTAAATACAGCTACATACTTGGTAAACAGATTACCATGTACAATTTTAGATGGAATGACCCCTTATGAAGCTTGGTGGGGAAAGAAACCAACACTTGATCACTGCAAAGTGTTTGGATCAGTCGCTTATGCTTATGTAGCGTCTCAACTCAGACATAAGCTTGAACCGAAAGCAGAAAAATATGTGTTCCTCGGATACGATGAAAGACAGATGGGTTACAGGTTATGGAGCCCTCTAACTAAGTAGTTTATTGTTTCAAGAGATGTCACATTTGATGAACAGAGAAGTTGGTATACAGATCAAGGTCATACAACCGAAGAATTTGAAGAAGAGATAAGAAGAAAAGAGAAAGGGAAATCAATTGTGCAGGTAAACAGAGATGAGGATCATATGAAGGCAAGTACGTCCAGGACCGGATCAGGAATAAGAAATGAAGATGATTCGAGATTTGATGAAGATGTGTATTCAGATACACATGAAGAGTTTGAACCAAGAAGGTCAAACATAACTAGAAGACAACCAGAAAGGTACTCTTATGATACCTCGTACATAACTCAGAAAGATTATGCATATATGGTCAAAGATGATGAAGAACCTCAGAGCTATGCTGAAGCTAAAGGAAAGAAGCAATGGGAAGAAGCAATGGAAGAAGAGTTCAACGCACTAGAGGAGAACAAGACATGGGAGCTTGTTCCTAAACCAAATGGTAAGAAAATAATTGGAAGTAAATGGGTTTACAAATTAAAGAAGCTTGCAGATGGAAGGATAGCCAGATATAAGGCTAGAATGGTAGTCGAAGGCTATGCTCAGACGCATGGCATAGATTACGACAAGACCTTTAGTCCGGTGGCAAAGATATCAACCATAAGGACAGTAATTGCTATAGCAGCATCAAAAGGATGGAAGCTAAGTCAGCTAGACATCAAGAATGCATTTTTGAACGGATATATATCAGAAGAAGTTTACATGGAGCAACCTGAAGGGTTTGTAAGCTCCAGATACCCAAAATTTGTGTGCAGGTTAAGAAAAGCACTTTATGGACTGAAGCAAGCTCCAAGAGCTTGGAACTACAGACTCGTGAAGTATCTAAACGAACTTGGATACCAAAGTTCAAAGGCAGATGCAAGTCTACTCATTAAAAGAACAGATGAAGGAATGATCTACATTTGCATTTATGTAGACGACATAATAATTACAGGTACCTCAGATGCAGGAATCATAGAGGTGAAGAAATTGCTTGAAAAGGAGTTTAAGATCAGTGACCTAGGAAAGTTGTCATACTTTCTTGGAATGGAAGTCAGTTATACAGACCACGGCGTATATGTATCACAAGAAAGGTATCTTCTGAATATATTGAAGAGATTTGATATGCAAAATTGCAGAGAAGCTTCAACACCGCTTGAAGCCAATCACAAACTCAGTAAATATGATGGCGTAGATTACAAAGATATGACAAAATATCAGCCGTTAGTAGGTAGTTTGATTTATGCTACACTAACGAGACCTGACTTGAGTTATGCAATAGGAGTTTTATCACAGTTTATGCATTGTCTGAAAGACCCACATTGGATTGCAGGTCAAAGAGTTCTCAGATATATAAAGAGAACTATTAAGGAAGAATTATACTATCCTTATACGTCAGATATAAATTTGAGAGCCTACAGTGACTCAGACTGGGTAGGTAACCAGGATGACAGAAGATCGACACATGGGTATATGATATACCTAGGAGATAAGCTAGTAAACTGGT
>MU260449.1:192500-197500 GCA_020310875.1 Ceratopteris richardii
AGATTCAAGAAATTCAACACTTGAAGAACTAAGAAGTGAAAGCTTGGAGTCAAAGCTCGAGGAGAAGATTATTTGACATCAAGAAAGGCAAAAGGAGTTCAATTCGAAGTAAAGGTACATACATTGTTTGTAAAGCTTGAAGTTTCAATACACAGGTGGATACAAGATGGGAGAAAGCTTGCAGATTGATAAGCTAGATAGGGAGAACTATCCAGCATGGTCCATGAGGATGGAAGCACACCTCATGAGCAAAGATCTTATATCATTTATTACAGGAGATGAAGAAAAACCAGAATTTGCAGATCCAAGTATTCCTACTAGGGAAGAGCTTGCAATGTTGAAGACTTGGATGAGAAAGGATGCTCAAGCAAGGAGCATCATCTACATGGCTGTAAATGATTACCTTCTACCTCACATCAGAGGTTTAGAAAGTGCTACAGATGTTTGGAATGCCTTGGAAGAGCATTTCCAAAATACAACTAAGTCAAGGAAGTCCTCACTATGGGCAGAGTTCACAACTTTCAAGAAGAAGAGCTCACAATCAATTTCAGATTATGTGGCAAGGATGAAAGATATTGCAGATAGCTTGGGAGCAGTGGATGAAGACATTGAAGAGGAAAAGTTGGTAAGACAAATACTTACAGGTCTAAGAGGTGATGAGAAGTGGAAGCCTTTTATATTGTCCATAGAATTGTCACTTGATCACTTTACTCCTGACCTTAATCAATTGCTAGGACACATGCTAACCTTTGAGCAGGATCTTAAAGGAGACAATGATAGAAGTACAAGTCAAGCTATGTACTCCAAGGACAAGAAAAAGAATGGCAAGGGAAAGCAATCAAATGATGATGAAGGGAATTCAAATCAAGCTAACTTCACAAAAGGGAAGACAAATTTCAGAGGTAAAGGAAGAGGAGGTAAGAACAAAGATAATGCTAAAGCTTGTTGGATTTGTGGCAGAACAAATCATTTGGCAAATGATTGTTGGTATAACAATCAAAGTGGAGGATACAACAATCAGAATTATAGTCAAAGAGGTAGAGGAGGCAGAAACCAAAGAGGCAATTTCAGAGGAAGAGGTGGTAGGACATCATATGGTAGAGGAGGTGGAAGAAACTTCCAATCTCAGTCCTACAACAATAATTATTACAATTATGCATCAGATCAGAAGGATGACATGACTCTTATCTTAAATGCAACTCATGAATCAATGGGAGAAGATCAAAGAGTGTTTTATATTGACTCAGGGTGTAGTAACCATCTGAGTGGGAATCTATCCTTGATGACTGATATGGAAGCAAGGGTGAATGGACATACAGTTCAAACAGGTGACAATACCAAACATAAAGTGGAGAGCATTGGATCAGTGAAGACAAAGAGTGGAAGTACACTTCTGAGCAAGGTACTTTATGTTCCTACTATTCCTAAAAATCTGATAAGTGTAGGGCAAATTGTGGAGAAAGGATATGAGGTAAGATTCACAAATGATGGTGTCTATGTACAAGATCCAAATCAGGGATATAGAACCATAATTGCAGGTAAAAAGGAGGGAAGATTGTTCACTCTCAAGGTCCAAGGTAATGTGGGACATGCATTGTTTACCTATGGAGGTCAAAAGGTATCTGAATTAGACCTATGGCATAAAAGGCTAGGTCATTTCAATGAGAGAGCTATAAAGGAGATGTCAAAGAATCAGGTGGTGCTTGGATTGCCAAACATTGAAGGGCAACATATGGTGTACACGTGTGAAGCTTGTCAATTAGGTAAAGCACATAAGAGTTCTTATAACAAATCAGGGTACAAGTATTCAAATATGCTTGAATTGGTTCATACAGATGTATGGGGTCCCTCAAGGGACTATAGCATAAATGGATCCAGATATTATGTGTTGTTTGTTGATGATGCAACCAGGTGGATTACTTTGTATGTAATCAAGGACAAATCAGAAGTCTTCAAGATATTCAAACACTTTCATGCTTATGCAGAAAGGATCACAGGACAAAAGCTAAAGAGGTTAAGATCAGATGGAGGGGGAGAGTATTTTTCTAAAGAGTTTGATGATTATTTGTGGAATGCAGGTATCAAAAGAGAAGTGACTTGCAGGTACTCCCCTCAACAGAATGGAGTAGCAGAAAGGAGGAATAGGACTCTTGTAGAATTTGCAAGAGCCATGATGAAGGAAAAGAATTGTCCAAATTACTTATGGGCAGAGGCCATTAACACTGCAACATATCTTGTGAATAGGTTGCCTTGCAAAGCTTTAGATGGAGGAACCCCTTATGAAGCATGGTGGGGTAAGAAGCCTAGTCTTGATCATTGTAAAGTATTTGGATGTATTGCATATGCTTATGTTCCTTCACAATTAAGACATAAGCTAGAACCAAAAGCAGAGAAGTATGTGTTTATTGGATATGATGATAGACAGATGGGTTACAGATTGTGGAGTCCATCCACAAAGCAATTTCTTGTTACTAAAGATGTGACATTTGATGAGCAAAACATGTGGTATACAGGATCACCAAATGAGTATACAGGTGTTGAAGAAATTCAAAGAAAAGGAAAGGCAAAGGTAAAAGTTTGTGAAGAAATTGTTGATGAAGTTGACTCTAGATGTAGAGTGCAGGATCATGTAGAAGAAGGGCCAAGATTTGATCCAGAATCAAATGAGGCTGAAACTTCAAGAAGTGCAGAAATCAGGAGATCTACAAGAGAAAGGAAAGAGCCTATAAGGTATAGTTATGATACATCTTTCCTAACAACAAAAGATTATGCCTACATTGTGAAAACAGAAGAAGATCCAACCACTTATGAAGAAGCCAAAGGTAAACAGAATTGGGAGAAGGCAATGCAAGAAGAGTATGATGCTCTACTTGAAAATGAAACTTGGGAATTAGTACCAAGACCAAAGAATCAGAAAGTCATTGGATGCAAGTGGGTATATAAAACAAAGAGGTTTGCAGATGGTAAGGTGTCTAGATATAAGGCTAGACTTGTGGTTAAAGGTTATGCCCAAACTTATGGGGTAGATTATGATGAAACCTTTAGTCCTGTTGCTAAGATGTCTACAATTAGGACATTGATTGCTATTGCTACTTGCAAGGGATGGAAATTATCACAATTGGATGTGAAGAATGCATTTCTTAATGGTTACATTGCAGATGAAGTATATATGGAGCAACCAGAAGGCTTTATGGAATCAATTGGATCAGATTATGTGTGTAAGCTCAAGAGAGCTTTATATGGGTTGAAGCAAGCCCCAAGAGCTTGGAATTACAGATTGGTCAAGTTCTTGAATGAATGTGGATTTCAAGCATCAAAGGCAGATAGTAGCTTGCTAGTGAAGGCAAGTGAAAATGGATACATTTACATGTGCATTTATGTTGATGATATTATTGTTACAGGAACAGATGCTCAAGGAATCAATGAACTCAAGAAGCAAATAGAGAAGGAGTTTAAGATAAGTGATTTGGGAAACTTATCTTATTTTCTAGGAATGCAGATTGTGTATACTCAACATGGAGTATATGTTTCACAAGAGAGATACTTGAAGAATCTTCTAGTCAAGTTTAACATGGAAGATTGCAGGACCTCAACTACACCATTGGAGGTAAATCATAAATTAAGCAGGTATGGAGGTGAAGAGTTCAATGATATGAAGAAATATCAGAGTTTGGTAGGTAGTTTAATCTATGCTACCTTGACAAGGCCAGATCTATCATATGCAGTAGGTGTGTTGTCACAATTCATGCATTGTCCAAAGAAGACTCATTGGATTGCAGCCCAAAGGGTACTTAGATATATCAAGGGAACCCTAAGTGAAGGTTTGTATTATGGTTTCACTTCTGACACAAGAATCAAAGTGTTTAGTGATGCAGATTGGGCAGGTGACTCAGATGATAGAAGGTCTACTCATGGATATCTATGTTATGTTGGAGACAAGCTAGTTTCTTGGTGTTCAAAGAAGCAACATACAGTTGCTTTATCATCTACAGAAGCTGAGTATAAGGGAATGGTAGAAGCTGCAAAGGAAGTGATATGGTTGAAGACCTTGATGAAAAGTTTTGAGACTGATCATAGTACTCCAATAATTTTTGGAGACAATATGAGTTCTTTGTATTTGGCAGCTAACCCTGTTTTTCATGCCAGGACTAAGCATATAGAGATACAGTATCATTTCTTGAGGGAAAAGGTACTAGATAAAGAGATTGAAGTGATGTACACTTCAACAAAAGAACAGGTGGCAGATATGATGACAAAGAGTTTGGATGGACCTAAGTTACAAAGGTTCAAAGACATGGCAAGTATCAAGAAGACAGAGAAGACCTCAATTGATGATTGAGGGGGAGCTGTTGGTGCATACCAATCACCAATTGAAGGCTTGGAAGACCAAATGATGAAGGAAGAGTCAATTCCTAAAGTGTGGAAGAAGATTACATTCAGAGGACAAGAGAAGTGTACACATATGTACATTAGCATAGTCATAGATGACTTAGATCATTTTTGTTCAGTAAGAATTATGTACAAATTATCTATAAATACCTTGAGAAAAGTCGGGGCATGTATGAGAGCAAATGAGAGCATATGTAGAAGCCAAGATTGAGGAAGTTAGGAGTCAAGAGATAGAGAAAAATTAGTTTGAGTTAGCTCTCATCACTCAGTTGTAAATTTCTGAGTTAATGAAGAAATATTGCGCCCGATCTTTTCGTGTCTGCTCCTTCTGTGTTTGATCAATTGTGAAATCCTTTTGAGGATATCTAAGTTGTTAGTTAATGAGCTTGTGACCTGAATTTCAGAGTCCAATTGCAAACAGGCTAGGAGAATTGTGAGTAGGAACATTCATATGTGTTGAGTGTCTACAGTTCTCTGAAACAGGCGCAAATTTCGAGTTTAATCTTTTAGTCAGTGCTCACTCCATAGTTTAAAGTTTTGTGCAAGCAAGCACTTAATCTTTAAGTTGGAAGGTGATCTACTCGTGGCTAAAAGCATTTGGCAAAACGGGT